>OX104134.1:109689148-109910374 GCA_944470555.2 Heterobilharzia americana | reverse complement strand
CCATGTCACCGAGAGTCCTCAACCACTGATTCTTTTTGTCTTGAACACCCTACTCAGGAATTCTACATCGCCCCGCACCACCCAGGCCAACTGTTGGGGACTTCACTGACCGGTGCCACGTCTTGGTCTAGCCACTCTGAACTCTCTTCCAACCTAATCCAACGTCCCTCAGCATGGCACATCCATCTGGGTGGTGGATTGAGACGTTCAGTACGTGTCCAAGCCACCTCATTCGATAAAGGTTCACAACCTTATCAGTCGACTTGCCTGTCTTGCCTAGTGTCTATGACCTGACCTCAGCATTCCCACACGGTGATTCCGCCAAACGCGTCAATGCTATGAAGCCACTCATTGTCAAACACCTGTAACTGCTCCATTTCTCCTACTTTTAACAGCCGTCTCGCAGCTGTACAAAAGGACATGAGAATGGTTCAGGTGTTTGACCATCGTTGCCTTCGTAGTATAGACCGTATTCCGTGGTGTCACCACATGAGTAACGTAGATGTCAGGTATAGAGTTTTAGGTAGAAGAGGTAGATCAGTTGACGAGGTTATGAACCTTCATCGACTGAGGTGATTGGGATACGTACTACGTATGCCTAGTCGTCGATTGCCTCGTCACACAATGTTGGCTGAAGTAGGTCCAGGCTGTAAGAGGGCCGAGGTGACCAGACTAAAAGATGGCACCAATGCATGAAGTCTCTGACTGTTGGTTTGAGCCATGTGGGGCGATGCAGACTAGGTGGTTGGGGTCGGCGGGACAAGAGGAACCAGTGGTTGGAGACTCTGGGTGATATGGTTCAGAACCGATGTCAGTGGCGCAGATGTATACACATATTATCCTCATCTTAACGACACTAAACCGAATCTCACCATTTTGTCATTCTTCCTTTCTCTCTTCTCGTACTTTATGTTTCTTGTGACTGAATTTTCTTATCTTCATCTTTCACCTCACTGCCTTTCTGCTTGATGTACTGATATGAGGTGTGACAAGTCGAACCGTTACGCAGTAGTGCCTGGTCCCATGTTGATATTGATGATGGTGACAAAAAGACGAGATGAACTGTATGGCAGTATTCTCGTCCTCAGATAGTCGGATGCCTCGCCAACGCCAAAGGTGACACAATCTGGCGAGTGCCAAACGGGCGTTCTGTATTCATCATGACATCTCTTCAGTAACTATACTGTTTGAGCTGCTACAACTCTCCAAGTAAGTGCCGTGGTCAGCACATTCCTTCACTTCACTCTCAATAAGTTAACTGGAGGTGCTTGTCGCAGATCGGTACCGAAGCATCTCCTTACATTTTACAGGTAACAAACGTATACAAAATACACAGGCTTCTACTCAATGTCTCCAGAAGACCCTGAATTTTGTCAGGGTCCCCACCCAGCTGGACAACAACATCTGCAAAATCCAAGTCAACACTTCGCCTGGTTAACTAGTTCACCAGTTACTAGCCGTTTTTAAGCCCTGGTAAAAAGGAAAGATTAGATACAGGGCTTGCAACGCTACCCCGTAAAATCAATTCAATCGCTAAAGAAATTTCAAAGCACGGTAAAAATATCAAAAATAAAAGTAAACTCATCCCTCGTTGAAATCTGGGGAGCGAAATGACGCCAGTTGGTGAAAGCCTTCGGGAAGCCAATTGACCGATGTGTCCTCCCTTCTCTCGATGAAAGCGAAAGTAAACCTGGGGAGATGGAATGTCTATAAAATTCTTGAAGCTGTCTGGCAAGGCTTCCCAGATTGCCAAAGAGATGGGAAGGTATGGCATTAAAGTGTCAGGATAAGAGTCTGTGGGAGCAGATGGAATGGAAGTGGACTCTCCAAACTGTCAAATGGGTAGTCAATCATCTACTCCGATATTGTCACCCAGACGACGACCACGAACACACTGAGTTATCGAGTGGCTATCATGATGTTCCCTTGAAGATCATCGAAAGCTCTCTCTCATGCACTGGGAACTAATCTCCTCCTGTGGGGTCAGGATCATGAAAGCAAGGTTCAACTCGAAAGGAAGGAAAGTCACAATCACACAATGCTACGCTATGCTATACTATGCACCTACAAATAGTGCAGATGAAGAGAAGAAGGAGGAATTATACAGACAACTGCAATCGGTAATGGGCAAGACCCCATCCCAGATGGCGACATCAAAATTCTAATGGGTGGGATGACATGAATGCCATACTGGCAGCGGACAACACAGAAAGGTGACTCATCGTGGGTTGAGAAGCACCTGGTGAAATGAACGAGAGCGGAGAACTGTCTGCAGAATTCTGCGCATTCAACGATTTGGTGATTGGAGGCAGGCGGTGTGTACAAACACAAGGATATTCAAAAGGCGGTGACGTGAATTTGATTTCACCGGACACCAGGACACACTACACTAAAAATTATATCAACTTAATCTCAATGTGAAGAAAATGGAGGCGCAGCCTACTGGACACAAGATCAGGTCAAGAAGAGGAGCAGATGTGGGTTCACATCACTGATTGTCTAGTGCAAGGAACCTGCCTTCAAAATCAAGTTGGAAGCCTTCAATTCAAATAAGCTGGCGATGGACGCCCACAGTTCAAGTTCAGCACCCAGAACACAAACTGAACTGAAGGACGAAACCATAAAGGATATCTTCACATCAGTCAGTCATCAGGGGAAAATGGGGGACACTAAGCGACATCCCTGAAGAAATCTGCGTGGAAGAACACTGGAACTTCTTGAGAGAGACGTGGAAGGAAACCTGCGTAACCGTGTTAGAAAGTGAGGAGAAACAAGACAGGACAAGGAATCGATCTTGATGGACACATGGAGGCTGATAAAGGACGGAAATGGAGAGGAAGAGGGGGAGGAATATGCTGAAGCAGAAGATGAAGCAGTGAAGTGTAGTGTAGTGCAGTGCAGTGCAGGGATGAACAACGAAAAGAGGAACTGAATACAACCTACAAAACACCACACTGGACAAAGAAGTGAAGAAGAGTGCATGAAAAGACAGAAGACACTTCTACGACACACTTGCAAGTGAAGCAGAACAGGCTGCTGGTAGGAGAGACAGAGACCCGACAACACTATATCAAATAACCAGGTCACTTACTGTCTGAGAGGGAAAAGAATAACACAGATGAGACCAATGAGAGATAGTGAAGGAAGCCTAGTTACTGGAGAGGAGAAACAAAGGAAGTAATGGGCTGACCAACCCAGAAAGGTCTTGAATCGACCACCACCGTCACCGCCACCTGCAACTCATCTAGAAATACCACCAGCAGCCTAGTCACAGAATTATCAGTGAACACAGGCCCTCCGACGAAAGTAGAAGAGAAGTCCTGAATACCATAAGGTTGCTGAAATCCAGGAAAGCAGCAGGACTAGATGGAATTCTGCCAGAAGCACTGAAAACAGACGCAGAGACGGTAGCGGACATGCCCACACCACTATTGCAGAAGGTTTGCGGGAAAGGAAGGAAAGGTACCTGCGGAGTGATTGGAAGAAGAGCTACTCTGCCAAACTCTCGAAGAAGAGTAACGTAAGTCATTGCAGGAACTGGTGAGGAATCTTGCTGTTGTGCGCCCCAAGCAAAATATTATTCCACATCATCCTGGAGAGACTAGAAAATGCTCTGCATTCAAGATTACGACAGAAACAGTCTGGCTGGCTTCAGGAATAACAAATGATATGTGGGTGAGATTACAACGCTTCGCATCATCATAGGACACAGCATAGAATAGTAGCCAACTCTCCACCTCATCCTCATCTGTTATGAAAGGGCCCTCGACAGTGTCGACCGAGAGGTAATTTGGAAACTACTCCAATACTACGGAGTACCACAAACCTTTATCAACCTCATCCAACAACTATGTGGAGAGGCCACGCGCTGAGTTATCCAGAATGGGAAGCTCAGTGTTGCCTTTGAAGTGAAGACAGGAATAAGACAAGTCTGTCTACTGTCACACTTGATATACCTGATTGTGGTGGACTGGATCATGCAACAAACAGTGAGGAGCGAGAAGAGAAGGATACGCTCGACCGCGGAAAAATCCTAGAAGAATTGTATTTCGCCGATGACTTATGTCTAATGTCACACAAACTTGAAGATCTACAGGCAAAATCCAGCAAGTTGACATAAGAGGCAGGGCAGCGAAGACGTGACTTCAAGTGAATGTAGAGAAGACAGAGGTGACGAAGATACTCAACCAACAACAGCACCAACAACAAGCATTAATCACCATCAATGTGGGAAACCTTAAGCAAGTAGTCTCTTTCACCTACCTGCCTAGACAGCATCGTTTCAACTACAGGTGGCACAGGCAAAGACGAGGAGGTCAAAGCCAGGATCGGAAAGACAGAAAGACAGGCCTTCATTAACCCTAAACCAGTGTGGAGATCAACTGCACTCAGCATAAAGCGTGAACAATATCCTGATTTTCAAAACCAATGTCAAGTCAGTGCTCCTGTATGGTTCAGGGACATGGCGCGTCATGAAAGACACTTCCAACAAACTACAGTCACTCATCAGCAACTGCCTTCGCTCACTCGGTGCTGAAGGTCAGATGGCCAGAATAACAAGAATAAGCAACAAGAAACTCTAGCTGGCTGGATAACGAACCAACCAAGAACTTATCGCTCAACAAATCTGCAGAAAAAGTGGAGATGGATTGGATTTGGCATTCACTGAGAAGACCGTTTGGGGACATCACGCTCCAGGTCAGGTTGTCGAGTGGAACCCAATGGCAAACGACGAGATGGGCGTCCAAGGCGAGGGTGACATAGAGGAGATCATGTGAGGAAGAAACGAAAGCTTCTGAGCAGTGGTGGAGCTCGGTTGAAAAGATTGCAGAGAACAGAGTACAATGCAGACGTGCTACTGAATAATCCAAGCCAACCTGATGACCCACAGGAAGTAGGTCAGTCCCTCTGTAGTCCGACGTACCTAACGTTATGTCCATTGCTAAATCTATGGAGAAGTTAAACAGGAAAGGTGACAATAGACATCTATGGCGTACACCATTAGCTGTCAGTTCACATGACAACTATCCATAGGCACTGACTTGACCATATGAGTTCGAGTAGAGAGCTTTGATTAGTGCTATATACTTGGTTGGCGTTATTCCCTTCACAGTCAGACACTGCCACAGCGCCTTACAGTCGACTGAGTCAAACGGTGCCTTCAGGTCAAGAAATAAGTTAAGTGTCCTCCGCTGGCCGGTAGGTATGCCTGTGTTCCAGAACCCGTCGGGGGATGGAAATATGATCGATGCACCCTAGTCCAGATCTATCTGAAACGAGTTTTCTGTTCTCGAGTTTCTTTTAGGTTCTGGATTACTATGGGAGCTAGAATCTTGGACAAGATATTAGTCAAATCAATCCCACTATGGTTGTCACAAGAAGACCTTTTTCTCTTCTTATGAACTGAGATGAATAATGAAGAACACCGGTCTGACGGCACCCCTGATTTCCATACAATACCTAACACTTCCGTCACTCCAAGCATCAGTTTCCTGCCCCTATTCGTAAAACGTCAGGTAGCGAACTCTCGGATCTTGTTGCTTCTCATCGTTTCAAGCTCGATACAACCTTCTCATCTTCAAGGAGAGTTGGAGGACGGATACCCACGTCCCACGCAGGTTCAGGCTGGATGTTGGGCAAGTCGAATTGTTCTTCAGAGTGTTCTGCCAAAGGCTCCAACCCTCTATCCTGGGAGATTATCAGCATCCTTTCATTTTCGTTGATGGTTTTACTCACCGTCATCATCTCCCCGGTATCCTTAATAAGCTTAAACAGTTATCGAATGTCACCGAACGCTGATGCTGTCTCCATCTCCTTTGCATTTGTCACCCACTACCGCTAGTGGTCGTCACGAAGACTCTTGGTCAGCTTACGTTTGAGTTGCCTTCGCTGTACATTATGGATCAGAGCTACCTGGGATCAGTCTTCTTGCATCAATCCGTTCGGATGGTGGTGAGGGAGCGGAATGACGTTTACTAAGCTTCATATGTAGGTTACCAATAGTCCGTACCACTGTTTCTACAGCAGACTTGATATTATGCCACACCATGTTTTCTGAGGATGAACATTACTTTCACGTTCGGATAAACGCTCAGCTATCTCTTCCCTAGATTCAGACTCGACGTTCTAATCTTCCAGTCGACCAGTCTTCACTGCCGCTTGTTTCCTGCAACCTGTAAGGTTCAGACGTATATGAGCTCGTACTAACTCTTGGTTGGAGTTCAAACTAGTACTACAGAAAGAGTGATAATTCTCCAGCGATGGCTTATAGCAATTTGATCTATCTATATCCATTGTTGGTTTGAAGTCGGTTGACGCCTCGTCAGAAAGTGTCTTTCCTTATGTTTGAAGTCAGCGTTGGGCAAAACTAAGTGACTGTCAGAACAGAATTGCGTAGATGCTTTTAGAAGCCTTCCTGACTGGCAAAGTTATCTGCCGTTATGAATGTTTTGCTTTCTGTCATAGCAGATTTGACAGCTTTTCATAGAATTCATCCTTTGCATCATCCGAACTACAGTCGTTGGGTGCGTAGGTAGAGATTATGAATAGACATCAGTTGCTTTCAAGATCCTTCCTAGTCCCTACACATCCGTTCAGCTGAACAGCATACATACGTCTGCTGACTGGTATCCAGTCGAGTAGCGCATTCTGCACAACAACTCAATGATACGCCTACACTACCGAGCCCACAAGAGCTAGCCATTGGACCTCCGAGTATTCTTAAGGTTAAATTTGAAGCTTCAGTACAATGGCCAGGTGGAGTCACTTGGGTAACCACACTCAGATACCATATATATATATATATATATATATATATATATATATATATATATATATATATATATATATATATATATATATATATATATATATATATATATATCTTCGATCAGTTAGTCAACCAGATCGTTGTGACATTCTCCCATGACCACACTCATCGTGGTACTCATTGCAGGGCACCATCACGAGCATCAACCTATCACACCATGTTCGCCGTCCTGTCGGAGCAGTCTATCCTTGTCACTGTCAATACCTCTCAACGGCTCAACATCGTCTGAGAAAAACTTGAAGAAAAAGGACCTAGTCAGTCTCGATAGCTCACTCACCATCTTTAATTTTATATGTCAGAGATGGGATATAAACCAATGGCTGTTAGTAAAATTAAAGATGGTGAGTGAGCTATCGAGACTGACTAGGTCCTTTTTCTTCAAGTTTTTCTCAGACGATGTTGAGCCGCTGAGAGGTATTGACAGTGACAAGGATAGACTGCTCCGACAGGACGTCGAACACGGTGTGGTAGGTTGATGCTCGTGATGGTGCCCTGCAATGAGTACCACGATGAGTGTGGTCGTGCGAGAACGTCGCAGCGATCTAGTTGAGTAATTGATAGAAGACATACTGTTCGTTGTCCAAGTGAAGTCAATACAAGGACTTCGGTGTCATAAGCATTCATGACCTCAAACTACTTTTAGAGCTGATCGTAGAGTAGCAGTTACCTAAGGTTTCCAAACCTTGTGTTTCCTCATGAAAGGCGTTTCAAAGGTTGTAGGGGGAAGTGTTGCGAAGCATATACGCGACTTGTGTAAGACCTCACCTGAAGTAGGGGATCTAAGCAAGGAGCTCGTGTCACGAATCTGAATTTTGCACATTAAGAGGGGCTAAAAGGATGGGAGCTAATACTACGCAAGGGCTGTGCAACCTCTCCTATGAAGAAAGAGTAAACGGACTGTAGCTCTTTCTACTTTCTTACACTAGGAGTAGCATGGGAGTTGTTTCATTGTAACGTATCGTATATTGAAAGATTACTCATGCGCACGCTTCATTTCTTCTGTGCTGTAGAACTGTTCACCTCTTAAGACATTATGTTTTAGGAATTGTCCTGGTGCGAACTTGACAGACGCAAAGACCAATCACTAATTATTCGAACTTGTTATATACCCACGAATACGAGACCAAGGAAGAACACGATAATGTAGTCGGATGGAATAGTATATTTGGATGCTTGTGCCAAAATACCGATGCGTTCCAACTAACTGGCTAGAGAGTCGAATACGAGCAATGCAACGTAACACGGCAGCGTGCCAAATGGCGAGGATGCTTGACCGGGTGTCTTCAGCTTAGCGAGTCCAGTTGAACTATCAAGGTCAGCATCAATGTCGAAGTCGTCAAACCCTAGGCTATTGATTTTGGGGAAGCGTATGACGCTACAATGTAAATGCTCATAGACGACAGCGAGTCATCTACGTGTGAAAATTAGGTTTTCTCATAGAACTGTGAACCACTGAAATGGTCTGTCAGATCGTATATGTCGGCACTAAGGAACCTTAATCTTCTGTTAATACTTCGGAAGTGAGATTGAATTTGCACAGTATTATGACAATGAGTTGTACTCATTGTCAATAGCATGCATTTATCACCTAATACTGTATTTGGACATGTTATCGGAAATGTGGAGTCAGAAGATTGTTTTAGTGTGATCGCGTAGCAGCAAGTGATAGCTGACTACTTGAATTGAGACGCAGGGTATTCTTGATACGTCTAATCTCTTGTCGTAGATTTTCTTTCTTTTGCCCCATGAATTAGACACTTAACTAAACCTACCTTAACTGAAATGGGGTGACGTGATTTAAAGCCTAAGTAGCGTTTCGAATGGGAGGGTTTCCTACACACAATAACTTCTAAACTTCTCTCTTTTTTTTGTTTAATCTTGCGGTTCAACCCTGCTAGCTCACCTTCATCACTTTCTAAGTTACAGACAAATTGGATTGCATTTACTTCTACCACACATAAATTTCGTATATTCGCGTAAAGGCTAGTTATGTCAAAACTAACCATTTCTTCACTGTTACCAGCTCGTATATCATCCGATCTATGGTTCAATTCATGAGATTCCATATTAGATTTGTTTATTTGATATAAAGCGCACAGTGATACAGTATTATTTAATTGATTACGTTTCGAGCATAAATTATTGCTCATAATCATATCAATGTAATCATACTTCTTTCGACATCTGATTTTATAGTCCTGTCACCTGATCTCTCTTTGTTTTTTTGTTTTTTGATTGGTAGTAAAGTTTTCCATATCTCTGGTATAGGTGTTGCGTCATTCCTATTCCACATGTGTTGGGTGTGGATTCGATGAACAAAGATTCAGTAATTAATCTCTCTCTCCACCTAGCTATATTAGACTTAAGTACAGTGGTTTTGTCCCACCCTATTGTGTGGTTGTGTGTTAATGAATGTAATGCAATGGCTGAGTGTTTTTCTAGGTTATTGATCTTATTGGGGTCTGCCGTTCTATGTTTAGCTAAATTCCTATGTTCTGTTAATCTAACTGACCCCGACCGGCTAGTTTGACCTATGTATTTGACTTCACAGTCATTACATGGAATTTGGTAGATTATATTATTTTGCTTAATTGGTTCTATCGATCTTTTAGAAACTCACTAGTCATTGTAAGGACTTAAATAAGGAATTGAAACACATAAAAGAAGCGTTAATAATCAATAATTATCCCCATCATTTTATTAAGAAATTCACACGGACGCATAAGAAGCAAAATAATAACACTAATACAAATACAAATAATAGTGACAACATAAGTAGAAAGGAAATCAACACCTCTATTGTGATACCATACAAGGAAGGAACATCAGAAACCATACGTAGGATTCTCAACAAGGTTGGAATTAGGGTGGCATTTAAACCAACAAACTCACTTAGAGGTAAGCTTTGTCGGCTAAAAGATCCGATAGAACCAATTAAGCAAAATAATATAATCTACCAAATTCCATGTAATGACTGTGAAGTCAAATACATAGGTCAAACTAGCCGGTCGGGGTCAGTTAGATTAACAGAACATAGGAATTTAGCTAAACATAGAACGGCAGACCCCAATAAGATCAATAACCTAGAAAAACACTCAGCCATTGCATTACATTCATTAACACACAACCACACAATAGGATGGGACAAAACCACTGTACTTAAGTCTAATATAGCTAGGTGGAGAGAGAGATTAATTACTGAATCTTTGTTCATCGAATCCACACCCAACACATGTAATAGGAATGACGCAACACCTATACCAGAGATATGGAAAACTTTACTACCAATCAAAAAACAAAAAAACAAAGAGAGATCAGGTGACAGGACTATAAAATCAGATGTCGAAAGAAGTGTGATTACATTGATATGATTATGAGCAATAATTTATGCTCGAAACGTAATCAATTAAATAATACTGTATCACTGTGCGCTTTATATCAAATAAACAAATCTAATATGGAACTACATTTTACCACAGTGCCCAAGTTTTTCACTTATATCAATTCATGAGAGTTAGTGGGTTAGAATTTTGAGTGATTTCTGATTGTGCCTAGCACCATTGCTAAATATTTGGACAGCTCACAAGTCAATATTTCTGACTAACAAATTGGCTCAGAGACAAGGTTTGTGGGTTAAAAGATCCTATTGATGCAATTAAGCAAAATAATCTGCTTTACGAAATCCCCTGCAATGATTGCGAGGTGAAGTACATAGGTCAAAGTAGTCGACGAGGGTCGATTAGAATAACACAGCACAAAAACTTAGCTAAATGAAGATTAGTAGATCCTAATAAGATAAGAAGTCTAGAGAGAAGCTGGGCTATAGCTCTGCACCCAGTTACACATCGAGGTGGGATAGAGCGACAGCACTAAAAACTAACTTAGGTGGAGTGACAGATTTGTAGCCAGGTCTTTGTTTATCGAATCAACACCAAATACATGCAATAGAAATGATCCTTCATCTGTCCCAAATATATTAAAAATTCTACTACCCTTGTCACAAAGAAGCAGAGAAAATTAGGACTATATAAACCCTGTTTCAAAGTTGTGGAGCTACTCGATATAAATATGGACAATAGATTGTGTCCAAAACGTTATCCAGTAAATGATACTGTTTCACTGTATGACATTTCTAATAAACAAACTGAAATGGAACTAAGATCTATCACTATGTCAAAGTCTTACTCTTATATTAATAACAGGTTGTATAACGCCGTAGTGATGCGAGATTGCCTGTTTAGTATTGAGCGTACTGCGCTGCAGTTGGTGATGTCCTGGCATATATCTGTGAAACATGGCGACTAGAGGTGGAGGACATGATGGAAGGCCTGAAGTGTTAGACCATGGTTGTCTGTGTAGCATAGGCCACATATAGTGGTGTCAGCTGGTCATTCAGAGGGAAGTCAGATGAAGAGCTTTAGGTAGAGGGAGGCCAGTTGACGAGTTTGTGAACCGTCGTCGACTGAGTTGTGTGGGCTATGTGTCGCGCATATCAATTCATCATGTGTCTGGTTGCACAATGTTAGCTGAAGTGAGGCAAGGAAAGTATTTGTAGTGGTCAAGGTTTCAACATGGGATCAGTCGATGAGGTATTCGACTGTTGATTTGAGCGGTTGAGGGGAATGTAGACTTCCGTGTTGGGGTCCGCTTGACACGGAAACCAGTGGTTGGAGACTATTCGTGATATGACTGAGAATGAATCTCAATGGCACCTATTTATCTACATACCACCTTCGTCTTAGTCGTCATGCTGAACTTCAGTATTCTGTCGTTCCTCATCGTTCTCTTTAGACGAGTTTGCACCACATGTCATATATTGAAGAAGTGGTTGACGATTTTATCTGGAAAGTTTTACTTTATAAGAGATATATCAGTGATATGGTCATTATATGCGAAAAGCCTGACGATGCGACGTGTCTGCAAAAGAAGATGAACATGGCTCAAAATTACTTTAGCCTTTCTTGTGAACAAGAGACGAACACCTAGCTACCGTTCCTAGACATATTGCTAAGCCAACGGGAAGATGGTTCGATCAGGAGGTCGATCTATAAGAACCCCACGTGAACAGATTGATATCTTAGTTTCTATAACTACTACACATTTCAATGTAAACGTGGTTTCTTTAGGTGCTTATTCAACAGGATGAAGAGCATCTGCACCGATGATACTAAAGAAGAAGAAACTAAATTACTAATGACAACACTGATACAGAATCGCAAACCGTCGAAATTTATCAATAGGAGCAAAAGTTACGTAGCACTTAAAAGTATGCAGTGTTCCGTTCCTAAGGGAAATGTCTACATCTCATCGTCATTTAGAGCTAATTTACATCGCTTGTAGAGATGACAAAGTCTATGTTACAACAAATCAAAACAACACATTAACAATCATATCCCACTGTGTATACCAATTTACATGTATTTTTGGATACATGCAGTTAAAGATAGTTAAGTATGTACCTAAGTGGCTTCAAAAACAAATGACCTCAACAGAGCCAATAAGGGAGGGTGACAAACGTCCATTTTCATCTATTGCTAAGCACGTGCTAGGAACTAGTCGTAAGGTAGACATGAGAACAACCTTCAAAGTACTTTATAAAAGTGGTCAGGGTCGAGTACTTGAAGTTATTGGAGTTCTTGCAATCCATAAACTCAACACCCCGTTATGTATTCAAAAAGCATGTTGAACTTAGTATAACTGATTTTAATTTTCATATCAAGTGTGAGATTTTTTTTCTTTGACTTTCCTGTTCTCATGTTTCCTGTTGACTTAACTGACCCTTTTAGCAAATTTTCGCATAAATAGCCCATTTGTGATCAGATTGTTCGAAATATATACCTCTAATACCCTACATGTTTCATATACTCTTCGTCTTTTCATTACACTGTTCAAGTTTCCTTGGTCATTTATTATTACAATGACTGATGTCGTCATTAATCTCAGATACAAAGCATGCGTACCTAACTCAAGGAAGCTTAATACTAAATTTGTGCTAGTTTAGACATTACTGGAAACTAATTTTAACTCATTTGTCTGCTAAATACTTAGTCAAATAAGCGAATAAAGCCAGTAAGTGGAAATTAATTGTAAAAATCCACTGTGACTGTTTTGATCTATCGGCCATGACAGATATCTTCACAGTACTACAGATATGTCCTTGATACTGTTATTGATTTCAAGACTGCTGTTTTAATGAGCATTAGTAGACAGTCCACAACAGTCAGTGATGTTCATTGACCAGGCCACATGATCAACAAAATTAATGTCAGTTTCAATTATGTGAAACAGAGCTGGTTAGCAGTGTATTTGTGCAAATTAGATTTAGATATTTGTCTTGTTTCAACAAAATTCAAAGCTAGATTTTTCTATTTTTAAGGGATCAGAAAGAAGTAGAAAATATAGCGGCAACTGTAAACGGAATGCATGGTTGTTAATTAATTAAAATAGGTTACATTCTAGTGTGGATAAATAAATTCTTACATTAACAACAAAGTTGTAAAGGGAGCAAGAGTAATCATTTATGTGGCGAGAATAGTCACACTGGGTTTATTATCATATATGAGGCTATACTTTTTCCCCTAAACACGATCGATATAGGCTTTTTAAATGCACACAATATTTAAGAATGACATTACAGAAATTTGATGACCAGCACTTTGTGCAGTTCACTTGGATTATTTTTCATCATAGATGAAGATTTTGCAGCCATACATCCTTTTTTATGGTAACTACTGAGCTACTGTCGTCGAAAATCTTTTTTTTCTCAAAATTTTGAATGGACTTTACTACTGTTCTCATACCCCGTCGTTTCAGATGGCATTTTAGTCAAAGTTTGTTTGCGCAGTTTAACCAGTGTAGTATTCCCGATTGTTTCCATGAATGTTGGCTTCAAATTTGAAAATCGTTCGACATAAGCTGATCCCAATTTATAATTGTAAGCTGAAGAATTTGACATAAATTGATACTCACAAAGTGATGCAGTCATTTTTGAAGTAACCACTGTTTGGCTAAGTAGTTTTGGCGTGCATAGGCTTCTTCCTGTATCTAGACTAGCTGATTGGAATTTGTTCAACTTCTGCGATAAAAATATTCATGTGAAAAATTTAGTAAAATACAAAGTCCTTGAAGACAGACTTGTGAGTATACTATTCAGTTATCCTTGAAGTATTAAAAGTGATATATTTAATTTACAAAACTAGAAAACTAAGTTTAATTTTCGCTCCTGTAACGCAGCATCATACATACAAACGATGATATTTTACTATCTATCAGTGGGATCTGGTTCATTTTAATGTATTTGGCTAAGAATTCATCATATATTTATGTTGGTTTAAACTTTCAGGTATCCTTAATAAATGTGGAAAGAAAGCCATCGAAACGGAGGTTGAATTGATGGAACTGTAATATATTTGTATTTGATGTAAAAAATATACACGAATGTTAGTTGGTTGGAAACAGTCGGCAGGAAGCTGTGGACCTAGGTTTCATGCTTGTCAACAAGGCATATCTGCAACCTCGAGGGAATTGATGTCCCCTGTTAGGTTCAAATCATTGTCACCCAGTGTTGTAGTCAATAACGTTACCAGTAAACTGTTCGGACCGCGATTGATCTTCTGAAGAGCTAGGTTACACAAATCGGTTAATCACTGGAGTGCAACCAATCTCATGCTGTCTAGTTCTGAGTGCAGACCGAATTCTATCGATTAAATGTGCACGAATTCTGAATATAATAGACATACATTACGTTGTTGTCACCTCCAATGGTTGACGTTTACTAAAGTTATTCTGTTCTCAAGTATATAGCAATATATCACCTTCAATCAGTCACTTGGACCATATTTTTCTGATTAGTCGGTACATTACTAATCAGGATTTTCACAGAGCTATCATGTAGTATTTCCAGGTGGTCGGCTTTCAACTACAGAGTATAATGTTCATATTACATTAAATTCGCGATGGTGTCCCTGACGAAGCACTATCATTCAATATCGTACGTTACGTATGTCTCCCAGTCTAGTTGTAGTTCCTTACTTTGCCGTTGCACCTTTTTGATTATTCGCAGTCATATCACCATTTAATAAGCAGGAACGAAGAAGCCTCATGAAATCTTGCTTATAATGTGAAGCAGGTTCACGCTTCTGATGCCTACTGCCTTGAGTGGTACAATAAGTGAAGAGTAGGAGTCTTCCAAAGAAATGAAGATGAAAGTCAACCTCATCAGATTATTATTTGCTCCAAACTATCCATCCATTTAGTGTGCCAAATTGAATTACTGGAAGTTTTTACCAGGCTTCATGTCAGTCATTTAGTCAATTGCAATATTTATACTGATGTGCCATCTTTTTCTGTATAATTCATAAGAACTGCGACTTTTTCCAAAGCTTTTGTCAGCCTTTTTTCGATCTCGTTATTTCTTACTTTCCACATCCATTATCATTAAACATCTTTCACTTATTTGGCTTAATAAAGAGGCAACTAAATAGATCTCAAGCTACTCTTACTAATCTCTAAATTAGATTCAAATTAGCTTACTGACTACAGAGAAAAAAAGAGGTAAATATGACCATACAACAACACGTAAGCACGTAGTCTCTGCGGAAACTTCATAAATTGGAGGTACATCCTGAAATTCGACTTCAAAAACATGTATTTAAGTATTGTTAACTTTCTGTGCTAATCAGCCACAACTGTAATTTGTAGTACGTTTCAGCTTCTAAATGTTCGACAACTGAGAAATGAACTTATTTTGCATAAAAGTTTGATTTTACAAGCAGTTACCGTAGTTACCTAATAGTATTCACTAACTGTAAAAATAGCTGGTGCACATCACATTTGTAGCTCCAAATAACCTTCTTCACTATCTTATTTAAAGCAGACCTATAAGTTTCTTCATTGATGTTCAAATCGCTTGTAAAAGGTGATAGCAGAACTGCTTCGGAATTGTCTTATTGCCACTCCATATCAGTTCAAGTCAAGTTTTCGTTAAAATCGAGGAGCTATATATCCCAAAGACTTTCCACCACTTATCAGAATTTTATTCTAGTGGTTGGAAGCGGGAAAGTTACGATACTTTTTAGATAACAAATGAGAAGCAAAATTTTCATAAAAGCATTAAGGGATTGATACACGTAACTATAGGAGTTACAGATGAATGAAAGCCTCTTATGTATACGATATTTTCCTTTAAGTAGTGAAGGCAAACACCTAAATTTAGTTGATGAACAGAGAAAGACTTTTTTCAGTAGCTTATCATTAATATTTAATCACTTTAAATTTTTAGGAACGTCTCATTCTCACAACAATTCTATTTAATATGTAACTCAAGCTGTACTTGACGAGTGATTTTAAAGGCCACGCTAACTACGCCTGAAGTAACCAGTCAGGTCTCTCGATTTTGGCCAGAAAGGTAAATGTTTTCATGCAGTAACTAACTCTTTTGGATATTTCAGTAGTTGTTAGGCTGGATTTCAGGATCATTCACATTTGATACAAAAAAGGTTTTGAGGTCCCTGACAGGTAAATTATTTGAAGAGGTGTTAGTTACACGTAAACTGTAGTAACTTACGGTAGTTCTCAAGTCTGAACTGGATATCTTTGAGTTTGATTTATCCTCGAAACCAGCAAAATACGAACCACTTATGGATTCTTTGGTGTGAATTTCAGATAGTGTATTCTGGCAGTTAACTTCACTACAGCATGAAATAGATGAGTTATCAATATTAGGAACGTAATCATTCATCACTTCACTGAAATTAAACACTTGTTTTATGTCTCGAAACACATTCAGACATAACACGAATCCCATCATTTGAAACTTTCCTAATCGTAGATTACTTGATCTTTTCAGATCATGAAAAGGAATTTCATTTTCAGGCAAACATAAAAATAAATTGAAAACATTTTCACTGACGTTATTGGTAAACTGAACAAAGGCTTCATCATTTTCATTATTATCATTTACTTCAGAGAAATTAACATGTTTGAATGAGATAAATTGTTTGTTTCATTTCCTGTCAATGGGACGCAATGCTTCCACATCAATATATTCTGAAGTACAAAAATAGTGTAAGATGAGTTTTGTTAAAAATATCTGGCATTATAGCTGAGATGACTAAATGTAGATAAGAATTTCTGAGAACAGCTACTGTTCTAGTGGTGCATATAGAAATAAAACAGCAAATGCTGCTTAGTCAGTACTTTCGGAGATGATTGTTTAACATCAAATGACTTTCAGTTGATGCTTGGCATATGTTTCTAGCTGTCTGTTTCATCTAACCACTTCAGCGTGAATACTTTTAACTGCATCTTTCTGCTAAGAAGCATTACTACATTGTTCATTTATTCAACTGACTGAACCCACCCAAATCAAGTGTGCATCATGGTTCTTGATAGATATCTTAAGTGACCAATCTGACTCAGGAATTCAGCGTTCAGTCACTTACTTAGGGATGAGTTGTTTGCTAAGTAGCTAAGTAACAAACTCCCCACTCTGTATTTGTCAACTTACGTCGTTGTGAATACCTACTAGAGGACAAGTGGATTATGCAAGAGTTAACTCTATTCTTTTTCACGACTGTGAGACACGGCCACTGAAATTAAATAATATGAAAAGGTGATGATGTAAAATCAACCCCGTGCATGTTAATTCATTAGGCTACAACCCATATTTGTTGTATCAGAACTTATGATGCTACTAGATTGCCCTGGATGATACAGACGGAGTGGGGTCGGAACTAAGAACCCATTGCTTGAAAGTTGAATATTTATGACAATAGGCGTTTTTGTAGCAATGTTAACATTTTGTGGAATCACTATATGAACAGTGTCGAAGTTAGATGTAAAGTAATAAAGGTAGAAGCTAAACCAGTCGACAAGGTTACGAACCTTCACTGACTACGTTGACTGCGACACGTATAGTGTATCCCAAGCCATCACCTTCCCAGAAATGCAATGTTAGCTGAAGTTGGACGGAGTTGAAAAAAGCTCAGAGTGACCACACCAAGATGCAATACAAGTCAGAGAAGTTTCCTGGCATTACTTTGAGCTGACTAGGAAGGAGTTAACTGCCTGAAGGGAATAATCGAGACTATAAGAATGAATGGTTGGTGACTCGTAGTGACATTTGACTAATCCTGCCTTAACTGACATTGGATGGGATGATTTAAAGTCTAGATACCTGTTGGAATGTGTTGGTTTTCTGTAGACAGTAGTATCCAAGCCACCGTCTGTTCTTCGTTTTATTCTGCAATCCAACGTAGGTAATTCTCCTTGTTTATTTTCTACCTCGTAAGTGAATTGGATTGCGTTGGACAGGTGAAGTGCACACAGAGGTCTTACTGCCATATCTTTCCCACCACCAGAAAGCGGCAAGAATATATATGGTCCAACTAACTCGTAATTGGAGTTCGACTGAAATTAGGGTGGCATTTAAATCTACTTAATCACTCAGAGATAAACTTTATCGGCTTAAGGATCCGATAGAACCAATTCAGCAAAATAATGTAATCTATCAAATTCCATGTAATGACTGTGAGGTCGAGTATATGGGTCAAACTAGTCAGTCGGTGTCAGTTAGAATAG
This sequence comes from Heterobilharzia americana, assembly GCA_944470555.2. Taxonomy (NCBI): domain Eukaryota; kingdom Metazoa; phylum Platyhelminthes; class Trematoda; order Strigeidida; family Schistosomatidae; genus Heterobilharzia; species Heterobilharzia americana. The sequence goes on along the minus strand of OX104134.1, from coordinate 109,891,965 downwards.
CCGAACATAGGAATTTAGTCCAATATAATTAGGTGGAGAGAGAGAGAAAGATTGATTACTGAATTGTTGTTCATCGAATCAACACCCAACACATGTAATGGGAATGACGCAACACCTGTACCAGAGATAAGAATAATTTTACTACCAATAAAAAACAACTCATATAAAGTGAAGTAACTATAAAAATCAAATGTGGAAAGTAGTGCGATTACATTGATATGGTTGTGAGAAATAATTTAAGCTGGAAATGTCATCAAGTAAATAATACTGTATCACTGTGTGTTATTATTCAAATAAACAAATATAATATGGAACTTTTGGATTTATTAATATGTTAGAATAATAGTAGGACTTTTTCTGTCAAACCAAAAAATATCACAAATACTATTAGATATCCAAAAGTTATCTAAATGATCATTCTGAGCGCAACAAGTAAAGTGCTATCACTGCATCACTAAGCATAGAAAAGACAGTAAATTCAATGTCATCCTTCTATTCTGTTTTCCTATTCAACTATTCTGTAGTTTAATAAACCTAATGCCGTTAGAATAGATAAATTGATCTTCCAAAAATTGTTTCTTTAGTTTTTACTCAGATTATAAAATGATACCAAATATCACCATTAACTTCATAGCTAAAATTCTTAGGAAGAAAAATCCAAAACTCACTTGCAAAGCTAATATGTTTTTGGATGTTGTCTCGATCACAGACCATGCATAGTCAATGTCCTCAACACAAGCATTCTCACAACACACAGCAAATCGAATGAAGTAGATATCGCGTGCCATTGAAGGAATAACACGAATTTCACGTCTTTCATTAATTATGCTAAATAAGCACTGATTTAATGTATTGGATCCCTTAGATAGTAAGAATTTAAATTGAATTCAAAAACAAATGAGAAACTTTGGTAAGGTGATCAAAAAGTGAATTGAAAAACAATCAGCAACCTTGTGCACATTACTGTAGTAGGCAACGAGTCACATCTGTTGTATGAGGATAAATGATACTAACTGACTTCTTATACATCCGTAGATGAAGTGGGGTTGAGACCCGTAACCCACTGGTTGGAGACCAACTACCTGAACCAGTGAGCCTCAGCTTTATGACTGTAGGATGGATTATTATAAGATTAAAATACTAAACCAACAAAATATATCATGTGCTACAACTCAGTTTACAAAGTTTATAAAGCTATAGCTGCTGGGAATAATAGCAGTGGCATGTTCAGCGTTGCATACAGATTTCAAAATGTGGGCACGAATCAACATCTTAAGTATTACATCTATATTTATAAAGCACAGAGAATATCAGTCAGTCTATGACTTCTTGTGTGGGTTGTAGGAGAATTTGGTGAGACAATTTCAAACTGGTGCTAAGAAACGTTTTCTACTACATAAACAAATTTACAGAACAATCACTCAGAATGAATATCCTAACCAGGGTAACTTAGACACTAAAGGTCAGTAATCCCACTATAAGTCACCAGCATGAACTATCAAGTGTACAAAAATTCCCACACTTCATCTATTTTTGGTCTGTGTTGGCAATACTTGACGGTACGAAGACTGTAATTCATTTGAAACCGCCCAGCGAAGGTTATACAATATTATTGAGAATCTTAGCACCAATGGGTTACTTAGCTTTTCAAAGCACGGTTACAGCCTTTTTTTCAGTTGTTGTAAGTGTGAACATACATACATAAAGGTGAAATATGACATGATTTGAAAGGATCCTATTTGCCATGCTTTATTAAGATTATAGTAACCCTTATGTTCTTCCTGAAGTGATATTGTTTAAGTTCCAAACTGTAGATTTACTCGACTTAATTTTAGTTAGAGAAACTGACAGATGATAAACAAAACAAGGTCTTCATTTTACAAATCATTACAATAGATTATTGACTGAAACAGATGAAGTGTCATCAAGTTAATCACAAGCAGAGATGTGTTCTAAGATTTATGACAAATCTTCATCGAAAGAATGGCACCTAGAAGGTTGATGATATCCAAAATCTTTAGATTGATAGTACTGTTTACTTGGTGCTCTAATGAGATACCAAGGTTTGAAATCCTTTGAGTAGAGTCATGCCGGTTCTTAGGCTTTTACGCAACAACAGTTGTGACTGTAAACTAAAACAATTTTCAAGTTGGTATCCATCGTAGACTGACATCAGTTGGAGGAACAATGGAAACCTGGGAGTACTGGACAGCTGTTTCGTCCTCCCATGGGACTGTTTGACAGTGCGCACCCATGATCCCACCAGGGGTCGAACCCACGAACTTTAGGTTCCGTGACCAGCAAGTTACCATTGAGCCACTGGTTCGGAATCCATTGGTAACGTGCTGGCCACAGAACCTGAAGGTTGTGAGTTCGATCCCTGGTGGGATCATGGGTGCGCACTGCTTAAGAGTTCCATGAGAGGACGAAACAGGTGTCCAGTACTCGCAGGTTTCCATTGTTTTTCCAAATGATGCCAGTCTACGATGAATGCCAACTTGAAATATTTCTAATTCCCACAAATCCCTCAAAATTCAATCAAAACAATTTTGCCAATCAAAGCTGTCAACGATGATGGAAATGAAAAATGTGTTATTAGAAAATACATAAAATTTTTTAGATAGCTTCATATTGTTTGTGGCCAATTACGGCAAACATTCGACATAATAACCGTTTGTCAATTTCTTCCCAAGGAACCAAAGTTAATATCTTATCCCTAATTTTATCACATATATTAAAGTTTCTTTGCTGTTTATTCCTCAGAAAAGTAATACCAATTCATTTATGAATTTTCTCAAATATCATTCGATTTGATTCTATTTTGTAGACTTTGTGATGTAGACCCTCACGCAGCTTAAATCAAAAAAACGTTTTCATTGAAACCGACAGTCTAAAGTGAAGTTCTTTCATCACAAGTTCAAGTCAATTAAATCAGACTACGAAGATTCCTTTAAAGTAGAAACCTGATTCTAACACCATCATGAGTACACATCACGTAAACATCTCGTAAATAATAATCTTAAGTACATTTTGTGAATAGATTCTAGAGTTCTTTATGCATATTTCGATGTAGGTCAATATAGTTAAGAGAGAGAGAGAGAGATAGGGTACTGAATCCTTGATCATCGAAGAAATAACTAACACATGTAATAGGAAAGACACAACACTAACACCGAAGATGTGGATGACTCTACTATCACCAACAACAACCATAAAATCAGATATTGAAAGTTGTTTGATTACTTGGATGTGAATATGAGCAATGAATTCTGCTGGAAGCTTCATGAAGTAAATAACAGTGCATCACTGTATGCTATAAAAAATAAACCAATCTAGTATGAGGAAAAGCTATCGTCTTACCTTTAACCTAAAACAAACAAGTCCCATTACTGGATTCCCAACGATTTCAAAATCACTGTTCATCCTTACTTTGTCTGCAAAATGTTTGGCGAGTTTGACATGCTAAAATTTAGAAAACTTATATTTTATTTTGTGCTTCACAATGCATAACTAATGGTAATAATAAAAGAACAAATAATAAGAACACTGACGGGAATAACATGATCATATGTAAAAGGTTAAATAGCTTCCACTTCAATATACACCGTCTATGGAATATCCACCTAAATTGAAATAGAGGTGAGTACCTACTTAATTCTGTTCCAAAACTATTCAACTACAATTACAAATAGTCTCATTAAACTGAATTCGATTTTGCAATCAATGGAGAATCACCATTGTTGTGCACTTTGGTGTCAGTAGGTTGCAGGTAATCAGCCAAAATGAAAAATCACCAACCGAATTCGATCAGTATAAGTGTAAAACGCGGGCACTGTGGTAGAATGCAATTCTATGACAGATTTGTTTGATATACAGCGGCATAGTGATACAGTATCATTTACTGTATCACTGTGAGCTATATATCAAACAAACAAATCTAATATAGAATTCGATCAGCTCTCAGAACTGGACAATACTATATTGGTTATTCTCTAGTAACCATCCAATTAATGTATCTAACCCAGTCATGTAGGAGGTCAGTTACCGCCTGAATAGCTAGGTGGTGACATTGCTGACTGCAGCACTGGTCGAAGGGGGTTCGGTTCTTTGAAGGGGGGATCAGTTCCTTTGAGGTTTCAGATATGTCTTGCTAATGAGTGCAAACAAGTATGAAGCCTAGGTTTAAGGCCTCCTGACGATTGCCTCCAACCAACTAACATAAAGTTAAACAGTGTGGAAGAGTCATCTGAAAATCTCAAGTGACTAACCTTCATAAAAGTGAAATATTTCACTGGATAAATTTATAAGTTGCCTTATGCAGTATGTTTCGTCTTATTCAGTCCCGCGTGCTGATCAAGTTCTATAGGCCATTTTACAATATGGCAGTGAAGGCATGAGATTTCATATCGGGTGTAGCTTAATTAAGGTTTCGTTGCAGAAAGGCCTGTACCTAGTCTTCTTGCTTTCTAGCACTCGTCAGTAAGACGCATCTACAGCTTTTGGAGAACTGATACCTACTAAGTGTTCTGAATCTGTGTCTCATGGTGATGCAGTTGCGAAAATTACGTTTAGTGTATCCCAACAAAGTTCAGATCTTTAAGAATTCAGTTCCTTTTAGACTGCAGATACGTCTTTCTGCCTATTCCTTCTAATCGCCTAACCTCATATTACTAACTTCGATATGTACTATGCAGGAAGTATCCGTTCAAGTCGGAATTAAGGTCATCCAAAGAATTACATTATCACTAGTTGATGACCTTCAACCTTACAGTTTCTTCATTGATTTAAAAAAACTTTTTCGCATTTAAAAGGTTAGTAACCCAATACAACATTCTTCATATTCAATCTTAATACTAAAGAAAATGAAAATCGATATATTTGCCTACTTACTCTTCGAATATACCTTCTTAAACCTGAAGCTCCATAAATTCGAACCACAAACCACAGTTTGAGTGCTCGAAACCTTCGACTCAGTGGGATACCCCAGTGCTGAAATTCAGAAAAGCAATATAGTAGTCACTTTTCTCGCTCCAAATGACCAAATTTGCAGGAAACAAGACTGTGTAGTTTCGCGCAACCAATGAAAGTTGCCACACACGTGATCACATTTTACTGCTGGCTTTAATGGCCTTCACTTTTAGAAATCTACCATTTAAATTTAAGAATCGTATCCATTTCAATATTTATGGATTGTGTAATCTGGATGTAGACCACATCATAACGTGTCTGATTATCGTCAAGAGTAAACAGATTAGATTTTATAACACCTTATCTCGTTGGTTATAACGTTTCAGACAGATAAATCTGACAAGTAAAGTATAATCTGATTACACTGTACCACAATGCTTAGCAAAAACAATAGGTTAATCATCTATTAGATTCTAAATCTGTACACGAAGCTAGGACCTCATCTCCCATGTTATCATAACCTTATTATCTGTTTAACTTTCTTATTTCTCAACATGTTTGTTCTCATAAGGATTTTAGGTTCATCGTTTTCTTTCCTTCCATTGCAACTTTTTGTTTACTTTTACAACTTGCAGATTGAAGCCATATAATCATCTTGTAAGCACTAACCACCTGACACAATGTCGTTCTTGTCATAAAAATTCAATATTCAAATTAACTGACAGAAAACTTATTATTCTGCTTCTTAAATAGTAAGACAAACTAATGCCGGTAAACATTATCTGTTAGCTAAGAAGTATACCCTTTAAATAAAATGGTTTCCTTTTTCCTGATAAAAAGTTAATTATACAATCAATGAAGGATAATCAAAAGTAAAGAACTTACCCGAAAGTCAAGTGATTTAACTTGGTAAGCAGGAAAAATAAAAAGCACAAGTAATTATTTGCATAAAGTTATTATTAAGTGTTAAGACTAGTCAAAGCATTAACGTACGAGGATTGGTTTGTCTACAGGAAAAACAAAGTAGCTTTATATGCATGCAACACGGATCGATTCTTAAACTCTTTTGTACCTCCTAACAGAACTTTAAACGGACACTAATATCAAAAACTTCATGGCTTACTGCAGCAAGCAAATAAAGACAATTATCGATTAAGCATACGTCTAGGAAGTTCTTTCCAGCAAATATTTTCCACACCAACATCTAGATTTCAGCAGTGAGTTAAATTTAACTTGTCTTCGTTGATAGAAAGATTTTATTTGACTACATGATGTCTTATGAAGCCATTGTTTGTCTAGATAAGTCAATATCCCCGAATGAATGAACGAATGTGTCACAACAACTGATTTTCACGAGCTATCGAATGATTTCTACAAGCCACTTCACAAGTTGACTTTTGATGAGTTTTTCGCACCTAACATCGGTCATTTTGCTTACCAACTTACATTAATTTGTCTCACATGACACTAAAACTCTATTACTAAACTCATTCACACGATTATATTGATCTTAACTCTAGGCCAGGGCTTTCTATTCGTTCCGTTATATATTCATGAATGAATAACCATGACAACTTGCGCTGTAAAAAATTGAGTGTTATTTTTACATGTTGATGCAAGAGTTATATAATCGTACTTCTCCTTTTAGGCAATTTTGTTTATCAGAAAGCATTACCATCAGATAAGAGTTTTTCATGACATAACTTTTTTTCTATCTGTTCATCTAAAACGAAGATGCTTATAACTTCTAGAAGAAAATCAGCGTTGTAAAAGTCCATATTCAAAATCAGATAGGAATCTGTTTCAAAACATTCATTTTCATATAACTCATAGAAATATAAGAGTAAACTAATAAAAAATAGTTACTTTGAATAAAATAGGATCAACAACTGAAGTAGAACCATAACAGGTCGTTTTATTTCTAGAGCACTCAAAAGCTGCTTGCAACCTAAAACCAATATAAGGAAATGCTGGAGAAATCCTACATAATATACTAATTTGGTGAAAGAACTTGTGATGTAATCAGGAAAGAATCGACACAACAAAATAAAGCTCTCTAAAATTCAATAAAAGCGGGATGGATCTGTAAGACGTGATTGGTTTACAGGATAAATAGGTCAGAATTTCAAAACGATGAGAATGGAAGCTGAAAAGACAAAACAGATAATATTACCAAGAAGTGCAGTAATAATATAATCGATAACAAAAACTAAATTCAAGTAACAGTGAAATGCACCGATTTGATAACAAGAAAGTAAACAAAAACCAAACCACATACAATAAATGATTCGTTCCGACGAAGTCATTTACTAAGTTGTACACTTGTGAATATATATTACAAAGAGTAGAGCATTCTAGATTCATTTCTGGTCACGCGTCATAACAAAAGGAAGTCACGAAATAAAAATAAGGGTTTAAAATAGGGAAATAAAAGAGGAATTGAGAAAACAAATAAATGTAATTAAGTAATACAAAATTTATCTCGGACAGTCAAGGCTTTATGATGGCCATGGCGAAGTCAAAGGTTGAACGTACTTTTTGAACACAGCGTTGGTTTGAACTTCTGGATGGCCAGTGCTTCAGCTTCAAGTAACTGCCTTTGATCTCACTCCCTTTGATGGGTTTGATCGAACTTTGTAGAAGATCTAAAATGAGTTCTCAAAAGGAGCTGAATGACCTTAATTCGCAAGTTGTTCTATTATCGAACCAGAGAAGTTATTCAGTTCTTCCTCTGCTAGAGAGACTTGGCTCTGTCCTCGAGCACGTTGTACAAGTGATCGCACGGTACGGAGGATGTACTCAGCTCTATAATACTAATTATTATTTTTCACTTGGGTTCCCAGTGGAACATAGAGCTTCAGTAGCACGTCAACATTTCACTCTCTTCTCTGAAGTCTTTTCAACCTAGCTTCACGACTGGCAATAACCTTTCATTTCTTCCTCACACCATCTCCTCCATGTCACTCTCACCTCGGACGACCAACTCGTCGTTTCCCATGGGCGTTCCACTCGACGACCTGACCCGGCGCGTGATGTCCCCAAACGGTCTTCTCAGTGTATGTCCAATCCATCTCCACTTCCTTCTGCGTGTTTGTTGGGTGATAGGTTCTTGGTTGGTTCGTTCCCAGCCAGCCAGAGTTCCTTGTTGCTTATTCTTATTATTCTGGCCATCTGATGTGTTCTTCAGTATCGAGTGAGCGTAGGCAGCAGGTGTTGATGATGTATGTCTGTAGTTTGTTGGAAATGCTTTTCGTGACACGCTAAGTCTCTCAACCATCACACAGAAGCACTGACTCGACTGAATTAGTATCGAAAATCCGAATCTTGTTCTCGCTTTATGCTGAGTGCAGTCGATCTCCACACTGGTTTAGGGTTAATGAAAGCCTGTCTTTCTGTCTTTCCGACCCTGGCCTTGACATCCTCATCTGTGCCTGTGCCGCCTTTAGTTGAAACGATACTGTCCAGGCAGGTAGGTGAAAGAGACTACTTGCTTTAAGTTTCTCCCGTTGATGGTGATTGATGCTTGTTGTTGATGCTGTTGTTGGTTGGGTATCTTCATAACCTCTGTCTTCTCTACATTCACTTGAAGTCACGTCTTCGCTGCCTCGCCTCTTCTGTCAACTTGTTGATTTTTGCCCGTAGATCTTTGAGTTTGTGCGACAAGGCATTAGACATCAATCATCATCGACGGCGAAATCCAAATCTTCTTCTAGGGTCTATTCATCGGTCCAGCCAGTGTATGCCCGTCTTTTCACAGCTCCTCACAGTTGTGTGTTGCATGATTCAGTTCACCACAATCAGGAAGATGACCGATGATAATAGGCGGCAACCTTATCTTACTCCTGCCTTCACTTCAAAGGCGTCACTTGGCATGTGGCGTCGTCATATAGTTGTTGAATGAGTTTGATAAAGGTTTGTGGTACTCCGTAGTGTTGAAGTAGTTCCCAAATTACCTCTCGGTCGACGCTGTGTAAGGCTTTTACAAAACAGATGAAGTTGAGGTATAGGGTTGGCTGCTATTCTGTGCTATGTCCTCTGATGATGCATTGTATGATTGTGACTTTCCTTCCTTTCGAGTTGAACCTTGCTTTCATGATCTTGACCCCACAGGAGGAGATTGGTTCCCAGTGCATGAGAGAGAGCTTTCGATGATCTTCAAGGGAACATCATGATAGCCACTCGATAACTCAGTGTGTTCGTGGTCGTCGTCTGGGTGACAATATCAGCCTTGACTGTCCGAGATAAATTTTGTATTACTTAATTACATTTATTTGTTTTCTCAATTCCTCTTTTATTTCCCTATTTTGAACCCTTATTTTTATTTCGTGACTTCCTTTTGTTATGACGCGTGACCAGAAATGAATCTAGAATGCTCTACTCTTTGTAATATATATTCACAAGTGTACAACTTAGTAAATGACTTCGTTAGAGAGAAACGTTTTTCATCGCTTTTAGCGTCTATTTTTCTGTAGCTGAGCCAGGTTGCACCAGTTAAGAGAATAATACGATTATCAACAGTAAAGCAAGTGTATAAATTTGAAAAAGGTTGAGTTAGTTTCATTGGTGCTGTTTTCTGGCACTTATCATATTCGGCAACCAAATTTAATGAGTCCATCAAACAACTATTCATGTCTGGATTGTCAGATTTTTTTCATGTCGGTTTATCTTAAATTTTGAACGAAAATCCCCTCACCAAATTAAATACGGTAAGTGAAGTTTTTTTCTGATTAATCGTAAAATTGTTTCAGGTTGTCAGGTACTAAAAAGGTCCGTGAAATAAAATTGTCGTATTATTCTACTTCTATGGTTGTTCTGCTTTACTTAACCTTAAAATAGGAACAAATTTTAGGAAGTACAATTACGATATTATTTGTCACAGGATCACTGCTAGTATTTAAATTTACGTGTTGGGTAGCAGTGGAATTCAGGAGGTGCATTTCATCCTATTTGTGACTCGCTAGCTGGATGTACCTGCACCCTGGTGCTTGGTTATGTCTCCCTTGAGCCTCGGACGCAGCACTTATCGGTTCAAACGCCGAAGTATTATGTACTGGGCCACTGTGGCATGAGACCTACCGCTTTTGCAGTGGTGCCAGTAATTATTTGTTGGTGCTTGTAAATGACAACATGAATAATATCCAGGCATTATTGAGACATGAGATCTTCTGCACTCAGCATGCGGAACAAGATACGGATTTTCAACACCAACGTCAAGTCAGTGCTCCTGTATGGTTCAAAGACTTGGCGCGTCACGAAAGGGATTTCCAACAAACTACAGACATTCATCAATAACTGTTTACGCTTGCTACTGAAGATCAGATGGCCAGAAAGAATAAGCAACAAGGAACTCTGGGAACGAACCAACCAAGAACCTATCACCCAACAAATATGCAGGAGGAAGTGGAGATGGATTGGCCATGCACTGAGAAGGCAGACTGAGGATATCACGCGTCAGGCCAGGTACTCGAGTGGAATCCCCATGGGAAGCGACGAGTTGGACGTCCGAGGGTGACATGGAGGAGGTCGTGCGAGGAGGAAATGAGAGGTTGTGGGCTGTAGTGGGACCAGGTTCAAAAGATCTCAGAGAACAGAGGTCACTGGAGGCTGCTACTGAAGCCCTATGTTCCACTAGGAACTCAAGGGACTAATAATAATAATAATAATAATAATATCGAGACATTCGCATAGAAACCGATCTGTCAACAGAGACCTAGCAATTCGATACATTCTAGTAAGGTGGTATTACAAGTATCATTAAATGATCATTGCCAGTGACTGTTTTTTCTTTGAACATTCATCATCAATTAGTCACAGTGAAATATAAACTGAAATATTGCTTACCAGCATGTTTGTGCTGCAAGTATATTGGGTCAACAACCATGCACTGTGTTAAGGCTTTTGTATCTCGTACCCTTTTAAAGGAAAAAGTTAAAAACTTTCTTCATAAGTCAGTGGCAGACACAACAGTAATTAACATTATCAATATTTCTATTTATTTTATTCAAAAATTCTCTGATATTGAACAATATCTACTGATTACTGCAGTCCAGGTATATTGTCCACAACTCCAAATGACGTAGAAATATAAAATCATTCTTGCTAGGCGTTACATAAAATCTAATAGGATTCACCTGATACTAGAAAATGTGTTTAAGTGAGAAGCAGACACCTGAGACCTTTTCAGTATTCTTCTATCAGCTCGTAGGGGAAAAGTCAACTTGAAGAAAGACTTTTATCCTGTTGAGGATATAAACACTTCTTGAGATCCTTTGAAATCTAGTTTTTCTCTAAAGTTCAGATGTTATCCTCATACATATGAACATGTCTATTAAGGTTGTCTCCTCATGATAAGTAAATTACTAGCCAATCAAGCAGATCACCAAACCTGCTTCAAATGTAATATTGTCCAGTTCTTTCAATCAACTTAACTTAGACAAAGTTCAACTTGGCCTCAAAAGAAAAGTCTGAATACAAAATGTGTTTCGCTGACATCCCATAATTTTAAATTGCTATCCGCTAACTAAACAACTAAAACAGCTTAATAACAAATACATCAGAGACTACAAACCTTAAGCAAAGCAGAAAAACAGATTTTGCTTCAATAACGTGGTTGTGAATGAATGAGGAAATATGAAATCTCAGATTCTGATGATATACCTGCATACTAAACGAATGACAAACCCTAATTTCATATTGCTTGCAAAAATTTCGTGTAACACTTAGGGAAGTGTAAATGTGTACAGTAAATTGTTGAACAATACTTGAAAAAGCTTCTGTAAATTAGGATGTGCTTCAGTATATGCTATTGTTTTTCTTAGGACTGAAAGCCAGTAACCATTGCTCCAAACACTAGAAGTCAGGCATATGCACATTAAATGGGTGGGCTTGCATCGGTTATTTAACTCAGTCATGTAAAGTAGTAACCTTCGTTTTTAACTCAATGACTGTTTATAGTTTGATGAGCATGTTACATTTATTTTACCTCTATCGTGTCTTTCTTTAGTCAGAATACATGCCATTATGATGTATATATTCATGTACTTAAATAACTTTCTGAACTGCCTAGGTAACCTTTTATTCAGAGTTCTTACGAATACAGTAAAGCAATTATTCTTTTTGTTCTTTAGTGAGACCTAAATTATGCCAGTTTCCAAAACTGTCAGGGGCCATATCAGTTTCCCTTTCTCATCTCACGCAGCATAAAAATCATTCACAAAATCTTTTAAATCTCTTAAATATCCTGAAAGAAGAAGGGAACTCCAGCTTCATTGTTTTTCTTCGGATGATTTAAAGCTTAATGATAGAAAAAATTGAACTGATTGTTCTGACTCTAGTCTATCGGCCACTTTATAAACTTAACCAGTATAGTTGGCTGAACCTATTTCAGTTAACACTACTCACTGTGGCAGACAGTGACTAGACATGCGTAACATATGTCCCAGGTAACTCAGTCGATGAAGTTTTGAATCTTCATCAACTGACTTTCATCTCCTTCCTGAAACTCTACATCTGACTTCTGTATTACTCAAATGTTGACACCAGAACACACGGCCCATGCTACAAAAGAAATAATGATGAAGTCTTCTTATATCCTCTGGGCACCACAGAAGACTAATTCTGGACCAACAGTTTGCATTTATGCGGCGAGAAACGCATCCTAAACATTCTCAAATTGGTGCTTATGGTTTCCAGAAGACTCTGCATCTTGTCAGCATCTTCACCTAGCAGGAATGTCATCTGCGTATTCAAGATCTTTTGAAGATTTCCCTACGAATACATTGGTCACTCAGTAGTCAGACCAAGAAAGGAAGACCTCCATAAGAATGTCTATGATAAAATTGGACAAGAGTAGGGAAAGAGGGCAACCTTGACGGACACCAACCAATGTAGACAGCTCACCTGACAATCACTATTAGCTAGAACACGCTCAAGAGTGTTCGAGTACTGAGCCTTCAACAGAGTGATGCACTTACTCGGTAGCCCTTCCAGTGAGGCACATTCCCATAAAAACTCTTCACCGACGAAATCGAGTGCTGATTTTAGGTCAAGAAGTACGGCGAGTCAGGCGTTAGCAAGTGTATCTGTGTTGCATAACCTGGTAGTGTGAACATCTGGTCAATACACCCATGGACAAGTTTGAAGCCTACCTGGTTTCCTCGCTTTTGTTGTTCCCGAGCTCCACTCTGACGTCAAATGACTGCAGATTGTAGACTCTTGGACACTGTGTTCGTCAGGTTGATGATTTCCCTGAGGTTGTCACACTAGGACTTCTCGCCTTTTTTGAAGACTAAGAGATTAAGTGATTATGACCAATAAGTGGGGCTCGTATCTGACCGTCATACACTGCTCAACACTTTGGTTAACTTGACCAATAATCCCCTGCTACCGTTCTTAAATATCTCTGGAACTAGTCCATCTAGCGCTGTTGCTCTACCTCATTTCAGATTACCTACAGTTTTCTCAACTCCCTGAAGTTCGTGGGGTCCATTCAGGATCCGAATAAATAGCGGGTCAAAGAATAATACCCGGAGCCCAGATGAACTGTTACTCAAAGTTCTACACATCATTCCAGTCGTCTTTTCTGGGAGTGGATTGCAGACCTATCCTTCTCTCCTATAGTCTCAATAACCACTGACCTTTTTGTCAAAGTTTCCTAAATAAGTCCAAATATATGTATATTGTTACCTATCCCCGCTGACTTTTCTACCTCCTTAGCCTTAGCTGCTGACCACTATTCGCAGTCATTGCGTCGGCATTTTTTCAGTTAACGTTTGAGTTGCGTTTGCTCCTCATTGTACTCAGACTCTGCAGAGATCCGTTTGTGTGCATTCAATAATCCAGAAGCTGCTGATATCTACTGACCTTTTTTAACCACTCTCTGAGAATCGGCTACGGTTTTCATCGCGGTTCTTACGCTTGACTAGAGATGACGCCAACAGTCTTCTCAATGAGTAGTACTGTTCACTTCCACTAACTGTCGACCCAGCTTCTCGCTGAAAGTGGTCTGATTGCCAAGCTGTTCTCTTGATGATCTTGTTACCAAGCTATTCCCTTGTCCATTTAGAGGTGGACATACTTGTTATCGAAGCAAAGCGTAATCGCTGTACAAAAGCGTGACCCAGAAAGATTAGCAATCTTCCATAAACAATTTTCAGCTATGAAAAATAACAGTGTCGCCTATTTGTGAACACTCCTAGTTTGTTTACCCAAAACTCTTCCATTTGGCTGGAAACTGCGTTGTGTTGCCTTTGTTGTAGACATTAAGAAAGACATCTATCAGTGACTTTTTGTTCCTTCTTGTTGTCTGATTAGCCGTTAACGTACTTCATATTCGTTAATGTCATACCATGACTTACAAGCGAAGTGATGCAGTGCAGTTGCCAACTACATGGAAAATGCAATTTCAGTTTAGTTTGTTTCTTAGCTTTATTAAATGTTGCGATATAACTATAGAAAATAAATTATGTCAGAAAAGTTACCCAGTAAATTATATTGTTTCACTGTGTGATATATCTCACCATCAAATCAAAGTGAAATTACATCTGCCTAAAATGATCGTCTTTACAGTGAGTATTAGTGTCACATGAAACATGCTGCTAGATAAATAAATCGTAGCGATAAATTCTTACAAAAATCAGTAGCTCACAGTTCACTGATACTTGACGATGGTGCTTATTTTCATAATTTTAATAGGACTGTTTAGCTAGTAATACACTGTTAACCTGTAGTGGTTTAAATCACTGAATCGTTGCTTTCATAGAGATTCCTTTCAATGCGATAACGAACTCAGCTATTATGAAACCATCCATACCATATCAGCTAGTCGCTATTCAATTTTTATGCCCTGATGCAGATGGGATATCATGCAAGTGTGATGAAAAATTTTGAAAGCCTTGTCACCTACACATTTTGTAGCAAAAAGACTCTCCTACAAGATCCAGGTGGGTATTTCCAGCACGTTCTCTGTATCATCTCAAAAAGTGTAAATTCCATACGCCTATATGCCAAACCTCTGGTATTGGAATTCAGTCCTGCTAATTTTCATCCTGCACTAAGTTCTAAAGCTTAAGCTTCACCTATCTACTACATCCTTATCAACAGTCATCTCTGCACCATTAAACCAGAAAAATCGGTTCCCAGAAGATGTAACTGGCAAATGAAACAGCATCTGTGTTGCAATGAACTTGCCTTCTCTAAAAAGTGCACATGACAGGTATCGTAATATTAAGTTACGACTTCAATACGCTTATATGACATCTAGTTAGGTAATACAGATTAGCGAGCTGCAAATCGGTTAATAGGCATCGTCGTCTATTTATGCGCAGATTGGAACTTATTTCCAACTAGCACCAACTTCCAGTACAAATGTTACTAATGTGCTGACTGACATTTCCCCTTTACCACTCAAGTCTGGACTCAAATGTCACATTGCAGTCGGTCACCAATGACGTCAGTGCATGCAGAAATGCCGCTGTTCCTGAAATGCCTGTGTTGTTCTCATTACACTTTATTGGGTATAAATTTCATCTTAGCATTTTAACACTCAACAAAAACCATCCTAAACATGTTATCGTAATCGAATCAGTCTTACACAGTTTTCCAAGTAAATAGCAAAGCAGGGTGCATCAAAAACTACATGTTGAATCTCTAGACTGCATAGATGAACACTGAGTGCACCCATACTATGTCATAGAAATAGTGAGTATAACTAGTTGAGGCCTCAATACACTTCCGGTTAATAAATACTGAGTCTTTGCGATCTTCGTGCAACATCTTGACACTCGTTGATCTAGCCTGGTAGATAGCGGGTGCACTAGCCTACATATGTTCCTTGCGTGGCAGATAACGTAGCAGTTACATAAGAACCAACATTTTCGGTAACCAGAATAAGTGAGCAAGATGAGAGTAATAACTATATGTTTCAGTAGTTAAAATTCTCCCCGTTCGAGGCAGCAAACAGCCTGATAGCAGTACTATGAAGTACTCCATTTATGAATATCCTTAAAACTAAATAACAGTCACGGAAACTAATGGATTTGTTTTTTCCGTATGATATCCTTTAGTAAAATAAATTACCACTCATACACGATGAGTGGAACTGAAAATAGTAGAAAAAGAAACTAGAAATCTGAAAGTGTATAGTTGACGAAGAGTAAGGAAGCCATAACTCTATAATCAGTGTCTATAAGGTTACGTTTCTTTCTAATCATCAATCGGCGAAATGGCTTGCAAATTAGACTGTCGATTAAAAAGCCTTGTAGACTCCTTAAAACTGTGCGCAGCACTTCAAAAAAGAATATAGCTGCATTACTAGTCCAGAAATGCTGACATCAGTGTTGTGCTTTTTTTCGGTTGACGGTAGCTCACCTAATGAAACACAAACTCAAATGTAATTTTGTTTTAAAACATCATAAGGCACCCTGTCCAGACAAGCTTTCCCGATCACTTTTAAATATGTAGGCGAATGTATAGGCAGGTAACCAACTAGATTGTTTGGGAAGTAGGCAAAAAAGTTGTCAGTGGAATAAAAGATGGTTGTATTTGGTTATCACCTATTGGTGACTCAAGATTCTTTTGCTTGGGTGTTTATGTTTCATATCCTTATTTTCCTTCATCATTTTAACCTTGATATCAACAAGTTCCCTCCCAGAAACAGATAAATCAGTGGTACATGTGTAATCGCTATCGCAAAAGCTACGTGATTATTTAAATATCATTCACACTTATCAGAAACATATTCTAACAAGCAGGTCATACTGATTTAGCTTTTAAACAATAAACTGGGCGTTTAATTTTCCAGTTTTGTCCGTGAAATCAATTTATTTGGGTACCGGAACTATCCACATCACCAAAGTATTACATCACAACAAAGCTTTCATCGAGGAGAGTTGAACTTTTCAAGTATTATGGAAGTAAACCAAAAGCGAAGTGTTTTACTAGACGAAAAGAATGTTCGGGTTACAGTTTACATCCACAAAGAGATATTCTAGCTTACCACATGAGGCTACAGTCATAACCGACTAGCATCCATTTATTTGGATTGACATTCAAGGAACATGCATCCTGAAACAAAATGAAAGACAGATAATAGAATATGTTACTAATGTTTAGTTTCGTTCTATTACGACTCATGAGTGGATTATGTTTATGGAAGACATACAAAAGTATGAAATAGTTCATAGGTTTATAAAAGTCAGTTTCACCCTAACCTCTAGCATCAGCTTCGTTGGGATTTTGCAAATGAATCACTATAAACCATTTACTTAGTGCTCTATTCATTTTAAAAAAATAATCATCTTCAGTCGTTTGTTATCATCCCTTATATTCACACATATCCACACATTGTCTTCGCGGAGTCTTTTCCTTAGGATTCCATTGAAGATACTAATTGGGAAGTTTTGCAATTCTTATATTATATTTTATTGTACAAACAAATGCGTATGACGTATGGCTGGGTAGATGTATTAACATGGTAACTATTTCAACCAAGACCCTTTGTGTAAAATGTCCATTTCCAGTCCAGCTTTCCGAAGAAGTTGATAAGATTGCCATGGTGTCACCACCAAACGTTTTCTAAACAGAAGCTTTGTGATCAAACCTACAGGCTCCACAGCTAGCACTTTACCATCTGACCACTGGGTCAAAATCCAATGGTTTTATTTCCCTACCTATGTCAGTTTGAGATATAGTGCTACCGTCATCGAATGCTATCACTGGGTACCTGTCTTCTCATTCCTCCGCCCTTCGGCTATCATTTCCCATCACAAATCGGGGAAGTGTCATCTTAAAGTAAGTCACCACTAAGTACTGGATAGTAATTTAATCTGGAGGTTTATGGGGATTTTATTTATTTCAAGTTGGCATTCATTATAGACTGACGTTAATTCGAGAACCATGGTAAGCGAGACATATGTCCAGTGCTCCTAGTTTTCCAACGGTTCTCCAACTAATGTCAGTTCATGATAAACATTAGCCTGAAATCAACGAAATCTTATTTAGTTGTAGACATACGTTTATTCGAAGTAATGAGTTATCAGTGTGTAGGTACGTGCACCAGAAACCGTTTGAATCTTCTGGCGACTATCTCAAGAAGTATATGAGCATAATATGGTCTACATGCATTCAAAATTATGTGTCTCTTTCAGATCTGAAATTCATGATAGTTAGAAATAGACTGTTATCCGAGTTATATTTAACATCCAAATTCAATTATCGATTCACTCTGCTGCTATTTCAACGGTACCATATAAATGTCTTTTACCTGGTTTCAGCTTTCTTCTTTTACACTGAAAGCACCCCCCTTGTAAACAGTACAACTTCTGACGAAGTCCTAACCCTAAACCTACAACTGAGGGCCCCAAGAACTAATCGTGAAAACTCCAGACACACAAAAGATGGTTTTCGCATATTCATCACAATGATCAGGTTACATCAACTGAGTACCCAGTATTCTTTCCCATATGCTCGTTTCAAAATGCTAATATTTCGATAAAAAAAGGTTGTTTTCTTAGCTGGCTTGAAATGACAACATTGAAAGATCTTATGTGAGGTTTTGGTTACAGATTAAAAGCATTAGATGTAAATTATTATGAACTTGAATCTTCTTCACCGACTGAAATACTTTAAGAGGTTAACGACAATGTAAAATTGTAAGCACAGAGATATGAAGAAAATTCAGCCAGTAGAGAGGCAGAATTTAAATGGTATTGGGAAAAAACTTCTGGTCAAAACTTTTCGGCCGTCCATCCTTTGTAAGGCTGCCTCTTTTGAGATAACTGGCAGGGAAAGAAGATTAGTAAGGATATGTGACCACAACACCCAAGTGATATCCACCTTACGTTGGTTACACATGAATTCATAAGAATTTTCATGCAGATTTCGAATCCCCTAATGTTGGCACTAGAACTCAGTGAGATTACACTTAAGCGCAAAAGCTTTTCAGGATAGAACCTTTCTAACCACTTATTTCCTCAGACAAAAAGTAGCGCAAGTTAGGGATTCTCGTTATCCTACGAAAGAAAGTTACAGTCATCATACTCAGAAACAAAGCACAATCATTGATTGGTCACTGGAGAGCAACCAATTTCATGTTGTAGAGTCATGAGTGCTGACTGAATCCTATCTCTTATTTTGCCGTTTGGCCACCAAGCTAGGAGGCTGACCATCGTAATGCACTTTGGTGGGTGTAAGTTGGTTAGAGGCGACCGGCAGGAAGTCCTAGACTTACGTTTCTTGCCCGCTGGTCTTCGTCAGCAAGCTCGACAGAACTGTTGTCCCGTTTGAGATTTGAACCCCCACCACGCAGTGCTGGACCCAACGAAGTTACCACTGAGAAGATAGTACCAACTACTTCCAATCAACTAACATTGATCTGATTGCTTGGCGATGATCAGCCGCCTAACCTGATGGCCACATTGTAAAATGATCGAATGAATTCCCCATCACTCAAGACTAGACAACAGGAAAAGTATCTAATCCAGTCCTAAAGGAGGATAACCCCAGCTCGACCACCTCACTGGTAACGTCGCTGACTGCAACAGTAAGTGATGCATGTTCGAGTTTTCTAGGGATTCCTGATACACCTTGCCAACAAAGACCAATAAACACGAAAACTGGGGCGAGTAGGACTTCCTGCGATTGTCCCCAACCAACTGAAAAACTATGACCAACTTCTTTCATCCCTAGTGGCCTTAACTTTATCATGTTTTACCACAATTGTAATTGTTCTTGCTGGCCTACTGACTTTTACTCTTTTATTTAGTTTCAATCTTGTAAACAACATATTGCTCGTGGAAATCATTTCTTCTTGAGTATAACCATTAGCTTTCCTTTCTTGAAATCACTTCAAAGGTTGTTTCTAGAACACTAGAAATTTTTACATAATTACTTGTGATCAGCAAGTTAGGGATTCTAAATTACTCGATTTCTGAGATTTAATTATTTCTGACGTAATCACCTAGCCTCTATAGGCATAGTACTCTAAGTTACTCCCACTAGAGTTTGTCATAAATTTTCATCAAATCACTGTGGAATAGAAAGTAATTAAAACAAAACCAAAATCTTAAACGCATATAATTCAAACCATATTGTAATGAAACTTAAGCGGGCTTTGTGAATGAATTGACAAACTCTGAAGGGATATTACGTATGGTGTTTCGAAAAGATTCATCTTCCCAATGTTGAAACATTTACTGAATAAACTTTTAAACACAAGCGAATCCGATTTCCCATTTCAACTGATGCAGTACACTAGATATACTATCACTGTCTTATAGATATGGATTAGTAATTGTGCACTAATTAATTGTCGGCATAACTGCAAGTCAGTCACTCTTAGATATAAAGTGCAATGCGTTTTCTAGTAAAAATGATTACAGTTAAAGTAAAATGAAGACCAAGCTCACTTCAATGCCATCCAAATAATGCCTGAATTCCTGGCAGATACAAGCATTTCCAGCATACGCACCATCTACGTGTAACCAGATATTATTTTCACGACACACTTGTCCAAGTGATTTTAAATGGTCAAATGAACAACATGATGTCGTTCCAAGTGTTGCACAAACCTGTAGAATATAATGTAGCAAAAAGTCAGTTATTTGATGACTATAGTTAGGCGTCAAAAAACATTTACTCCGATGATAGTCTCATGTTTCAAAAAAAATTTTTCATGTTCAGTGAAAGCTTAAGGCAATGTCTAACATTTCCCCATTTCAAGTGTGAATATTTCTTATGATGACGTCACACTGCCGTTCGACTCCTACCAATTAAGCTAAATGGTCGTCACAGCATAAATGGATAGCAATACTATGAATGAAATTCTCTGTGAAAAAAGATTACTTTACAATAAACAATTGATCAACTGCTAGCAAGTTCCAGAGAATGGTATGATCTTACTTCAGTACACCGTAGGTGCAGAAGTGTAGTGCTCATAACAGCACACTGATAAATAATATCCCCAATCGTTAGGTGTTTAAATTTAGAAAGTTTAAGATTGATCAACCATGACATGAAGATACAGCAATAAACGCAACACATTTTTAGAAGTTCATTACTTTGCCTGATTATGCTTCCATACGATGGACAAGTAGGGTAACTAGACACGCTACCAAGCAGCTTTCATATAAAATATTTCGTAGCTTCATCAAATCTACGGTAATGATCGCAAAAGGATTAATAAAGTATGGTTATAGTAGGTAATTAGCATGTTATTGCAGGCTTTAATAACTTCACTACATTATTTACGCATCGGTTCAATTCAAACTTGTGATTACGACTTTACCATGGAATTGAAATATTTTTTTGATAGTCTGATTACACTTCTTTATCTGAATAATGGTCATAGTTTTTAAAAAAGACTTGTATTTTTCTGCAACCAAATTTAATGAAATGCCATCTAAGCGGACTGTAAGACCGCGGCTTTCTGGCTTTACTAAAAGATAGAAAAGTCAGCTGTTAACTAAAACGATAACTCTGATGCTTTTCTAAATTGTTGTTCACAAAGCAGTTTGCTGAACAAAATCTAGTTCTTCATTCCACTTACTCTTAAAGTGACTAGAGATCTTCACGGAAGTTTATCTCATGATTCAAGGCAGTCTGAGTTAGTTGACAACTGAAATGCACATATCTCTCGAAGAGTTTAATAGTCATATTAATGATATCAAGCAGAAGAATTTTATGCCCTTTTCAAAACCTATCAAAACAGACTTAATGTCATCAGTACTTTGCAAATGTAAAACGTGTTTTTTAAAACTTTCGCATAGTGTTGAAATCGAATGAGCGCAAAATATTTTTCTGAAATGGTCTGTTGAGCATGCAGTTACTGTGTACTATATATCCAGGGAGAAGATACTCTCAATATCCTTTACCTAAGCTTAATCCAGTAAGCTTATCCCCTAAAAGGAGTGTGAGTATTTTGAAATCGCTCCTTGATGTGGCTACGCACGATTTTATGCCCTTCACAGCACAACCTAAGAGTTTGCATGAATCCATGGAGACCTAGAAAGTAATCGGTAGTCGTTTATTTTGGGTTTCATAGTCATCCCCTGCACATGGATGGCAGTTAGAACTGAAGAGTTACATAATTCCGCTGACCTCTGATCGTGCCAGTTACAGATATATTTATTCGACCTTCTCTTTTTCCTAGTGAACAATACACAGTTGTCTCCTACCATAAAGTTGACAATATGTATAATAATTTGAACCAGTCTTCGATCATCTAAACATCTATTTATCCACTAGTTGTTGCATAACAGAAAATGAGATTATCCTAAGTTTTTTCCGAGTTCTAATAATAATGAGTGTGATTCCGCTGTAAGTCTAAGCGCCATATAGTGCTGAGTGGGTTTCATACTACCCACTTATTTTCCTTCAAAGATATCCTTACGCTTCCACAAGTTTGTTCAACTTATTAAATGTATGTAAAATAACACCAGAGAGTTCGCATTATCTTTCACATGAGAGCTGTCATAGTATATGTAATGATATATCACAGTTCCCTTACACATGTTATGTATGTATGAGTTGTCTGAACTCGTAGTGAAAATTGCATACATGTGTGAAGATATTCCCATTGCTTATTGCTGTTCTATGCTTCATTAATTAGTACTACAATTCCATTGGCTATCGATGATGAATGTTTGGTGTTCTCAGGGGTGCGATATTTTGTCGTGGATGCTTCATCAACAGGCTTGGTGATACAGCAGTTACCTCAAACCAACAGGTGAGCTGCACTACTCTAGGTCAACAATATCTTAGAAACAGTCAACCAACTGCTTCTTCCATTCGGAATCGGAAAAGCACACAAACAAACGAAATACCTATGCAACATGTGGTACAAACCAAAGAATTCGTTTCCAAAAGAAGATATATTCTAAAACATCAATTGTAAAGATTGTTCACAACACTATATTGTTCACTCTAGCCCTCAGATTACTCAAAGGATTCATGAACATCAACTGGAAGTAAGGCGACATGAGGCAGCCTCTTTGGTCTCAAGGCATGCAGACAATCACGACCACAAATTTGACTGAGACAGCATGAAGACCTTCCAAAGATGACTACCATTAGTCTCATCACTATCTAGCAGACCTTCACGGTAAGGATTTATGTTAAGTGCGTTCAGTTCCATCAGCCACAACTTGTTGTGTCACTGTAATATGCAAGACCAACCTCCACTTCAAGGAGGTCATTATCGATTATCCTGTATAAAATGACGATTTTTACTACACAATCCAAACTAAAACAGTTTTCAACTGTTGTTTTTTGTTCTGTGTGTACATGCAAAAACATCTAACCAAAGAACTCTGCTCATCAGGATTATTGAACTCGTTCTCAAACCTCATATCCCAGTGTGATGTCACTTTCTTTGCCTGAAACATGGTTTCGGTTAGGCATATCAAAACCCTTCACAATAGAGTACACACTAAGGACTTTCTGACTATTTCTAGCTACTGAAGATTTAACCATTCAATCGGTTCAGCATAAATCGTGTTCATGAAAGATCAGCAACTTTTTTCTGCCATAGCAGATAACCCTTTCTTTTACAGCGGAATCTTGTTTTCCTTGATTTCAAAGAAGAATTAAATACCTTTATTGAACACTTATTGTCATCCAACTTCATCCTAACTAGTGTCGTTTTACTACGTTCATTTATTTTATTCACCTATTATTTCGGTTAGATAAGTGTAACATATGATTTTATAATTCTCTGCACTCTAACCTTATCTCACTTATACGGGAATTTTCTTTTCACTGTCTTGTTGAAATATCTTAGTTTGATCGAGCTGCATTATTTTAACTCCCTTCATACTGTGGAATATTAATATTTTCAATTTCAAAAGTGTGAATTGAAGTTTCAGGATAATTTCATGTAAAGCGTGCTTATTTCATGCACTGGTTAGTTACTTATTTGCTTAAGCATTCATTCAGATTGTGTTCAGTTGATGCAAACCTGCTGAAATAAAATAGATTCACATTATTTTGCAAATATTATTCTAATGACCTCATTTAAAATACTTCCATTAGAGACCTTAGTCACAGTTGTTTTTCAGTGGTTTTGATTCCAGTTTCTTTCCGTTCCATTCATTTTGTCTAATCACCATATTGATGAGAAGCTATTATTCATATTATTTTTATATTGATATATTCCTTGTTCTTTATATTGCATTATATTATTATTACTTGTCCCTTGGGTTCTTAGTGGAACATACGGCTTCAGTAACCCGCCTCCATTGCACTCTCTTCTCTGCAGTCTTTCCAACCTGGCTTCACGACTGCCAATAACCTTTCATTTCTGCCTCACACCATCTGATCCATGTCACCCTCAGCTGGGACGCCCAACTCGTCGTCTCCCCTTTGGATTCCACTCGAGGCCATGACCTGGCGCGTGATGTCCCTAAACGATCTTCTGGGTGTATCTCCAATCCATTTCATCTCCACCTACTTCTGAGTATTTGTTGGGTGATAGGTTCTTGATTGGTTCGTTGCCCAGCCAGTCAGAGTTCCTTGTTGCTTATTCTTATTATTCTGGCCATCTGATGTGTTCTTCATTATCGAGTGAGCGTAGACAGCAGCTGTTGATGTGATGAATGTCTGTAGTTTGTTGGAAATGCTTTTCGTGAGGCGCCAAGTTTCTGAACCATAACCAGAAGCACTGACTTAACATTGGTGTTGAAAATCCGGATCTTGTTCTTAATGCGGAGTGCTGATGCACAATGTTAAAGCAAAATACAACACAATTTCACCGTAAAAAGGATCCTGTACCATCGTCATCGAAGGAAAGCTAAGGTCAAAGAGTTCAATGGGGGTGGTGAAAATCTCTTTCTTAAATGGCAACTAGACAACACCCAAGTTCAATAGAAACACTACATTAACATTCTTGTAACATCCAACTATGCTTCAATTCCTTATGAAGTTAATACTAACGATATCGCCAAACCGGGTGATGAAACGTCTACGACTAAATATCAAAGGTCAGACAACCATCATCCTCATCCTGAGCTACAAATCTTTTCATTCATTTATATCGACTATCTTTTAAATAAAATGAGTCTGTGCTACTGGGACTTTTTTATTGTAAACTCGAATATTTAATACTGTGTGACTGCGAGTGGCTAAGCTGGTTGCATGACGTGTTTTGTGGACTGCCCTAAATTTACAGATTACTATCACTATTCTTATCCTCCCTCTACCAGTCTGGAGTACTAGTTCTAGAGAATACTATTCGTGGATTAAATAATTCCTAATTCAATTCCAATGTATGCCACATTGATAAAAATATACTATTGTAACTTACGTAAAATGGAATCAGCCCCAAAGCTTTATCTTCCTAAAAACACAAGGATGACAAATTTTTCTTTTATTTTGAGCGATAAAAAACCTTTAACAAAGCTTTTAGATTTAAAACGAAGTACATCACAGAATGTAAATAAGTGTATTAAAGCTAGAAGTACTATTCTTAACAGTCCCAGGTAGAGGTAATAACAGCCTAGAAACACGTCTTTTTTGTAGCTTAGGCATCCCTGGGTAGAGCAGTGGACATCAACCTTTGTGTAACTGAACTTTCATGAATGAGCAAATTTAATTCAGACTTCACGAGCACTAAAGGCAGTCACTTTTCTGAAAAAACTGTCAAGATTGCTTTCGCCTTACTTCACTCTTCTAAATACGACCACTAACTTTAGTTCGGATTAAATGATTTTTCATTACTGTATGGTTTTCCTCATCTCATTTCAAACAGCTGGTATACTATCCTTGGGTTGACTGATTTCAATCATATTCAGGTTTGGTTGAATGCCTACAATTTGGGTGATAAAGATTATTTTACACCAGTAATATTTTTTCAGTCTCTTAAAATGAGTTTTAAATTACATGACTTTCGATGTTTTCCTCTAGATTGAATTAATTTTTACAATAGCTGATGGTAAAGATTGTACTTTGCTTCACATTGATCTTTTTTTAAGACAGCGCATATCCAACAGCAATTCTCTGTATGACGAAATGTTTGATGATTTCAATGCTTCTTGTGATTATTCCCTATTCGCTATAGATTTGAAAAAACTGAATTTCTGTCGTCTGTCGATTATGAGAACTCTTTTAGTTAACTGATCTAAAAAATCCTAAAATCATAGTTCCTACTAAATGGTAGTTGGTATATTAATTTAAATATTTGTCGGTTGTCTGTTCAGCTTAGTTCGATACCTCAAGGAATTTACTTGCACCTTCCAAAGTCGCATGGACAATGATGACTTCAAGCAATACACTTAAATATCAGAATGATGCGAAGAATCAAGGTGTAATTTGATCTGTTCAATCACTTAGGTATAAGGTCCCTAGGCTTCGCTAGGTTTTATTCTTTGGAAGAAAGTGATCAGTAAATGTTATTGCTGAACCATGAGAAAACTTGAAATAATTGCAGTTCTTTCTTCACCTAACTTCCCGATCAACGTTGTGATGGGTTAGCCAGCTACAAAGCTTTTGACACTAGCATACATTGCGTCTCTTGATTACCTTCCTCCACTAATATTACTTACTTTCGAAACCAGATTTAATGTGACTAAAGAAAAAATAAGTTTTAATGAGTTTAATATTCTAACTGGAAAAATTGTGGCATATCTTGAAAAGACTAACAGGCAAGTTACTTAGAGAATGTTTTTCAGTTTCATCATTTTTAATGCTAGTTTCAATTAGGTTGTGTTTTCACTGCAATAGACTGACATTATTCTCAAACGCTATCATTTAAAACGAATCGGTTAAGAAAGTGTATCCGAAGTAGCTGTCAGATCCTAAATATTTAATGGTAGCCAATATTCATCGGTCGAGAATAAAATGTGCCCACTAAAGTAAATGATGCGAAACTGAAGAACACTGTACTCTGATGTTGAAAGTTATATTCTGATTGAAAGATCTCTGAACAACTAGATTTCATATTTGGTGACACTCATTCCAGTGCATGGCTGAAAATTTGGGGAAACTTGATTTTCACTATGTTCCCTACCCTACATTAATCACTGCCAAGGTAGGTTAATCAGTTATTCAGACTGCAAGTAACCTTCCGTAGGACTGCATTATGTACATGTGTCGGAATGAGCAAATTTTATAATGGAGCGATGAAATTATCCTGATAACCTGAAGGACTTAATCAGTTACATGCATATCACTTTACAGCATTCATAGATAACACAACGTTAAGGTAGGAGAAGGTTAATGCTCTGAAACTTGTTATTCTCAATCTCAATCTCCGCTTCTGTACCGTACCATGTTTTTATCAATTTAATTCACTCCATCTTCCGTTGATAAGGTTACCTGCTCCACCTCCCAAACTTACAGAAAGAGTCAGGTATTAGTGTACACCAAGTGATAAATATATACGTCAGCATCCCAATAGTTAACTGAAAGGACAGGCTTCCTGTCGCTGATCCTCTAACCTGAGGACTTTTGTTATATTATGAGTTTTTAGTTGCTTGCATATTTCGTAGCATGAAACTCTTAAGAATCACTAGAAACTGAGCCTTTTATGTCTAAAAAGTGTGGAATATACTACATGCATATTCGACCCTGCGTTACTGTTATTATTATCGCTTAACGCCTGTTCATTGAAATAGCTAGTTTGATGGTTTTTAAAGAACTAACATCACCTGTTCTCCGGAAAATGTCAGGCATTTATCGATACTAAACTGAAGGTAATCACTTGCTCTGAACTAGTGTTTTGTCAATAGATGGGCTTTAATTCTGAGAGAGGGATCGATAAATTCTTGTAGGAAAAGTTTAGACAAGCTAGATATTCATCTGGATCTAAAAATGTTTCATTTTTACTGGGCTCTGTCGATATACATAATCACATTTTATGAAGTGAGAGCACGTGTGAGTAGCACGAAGCTGTGGAGAGTAATTGAAAACGTTCAGAAACTCAACACACAAATATGTACGTGCAAATTGTCTGGTGCTAAGAGCTTAAAAAGGATGATCAGTTTGCAAATAGTTGTAAAAACTGGACGGTCCACACTGACATTTCTCACAGCGGAATAGCTTTTCAGCTTCCCAACCATGGTTTCAACAAGGTTTCCAATGAAACCCATTCAGCTGTGATCACAAAGTGTAATTAATCTCTGATGTAAAAGTGTCTCGAACTAGCCGAAACATTACTATTGAACAACTTGAGATGTTAAGAACCACTCAGGGTGACCTGTAGTATTTCGCCAGGCAGATCGAAGTTAGCTAACAGCCGGACGGCCGTTTTACTCGTTCAGAGTTGAGCCCATCAGCAGCGTGCCCGGACAAATTCAGCCTAAAGAGCCAAATCGTTCAGGTCATCTGAAATTGACAGGCTGACTTTCACGGACCAGTATACCTAAAGTAGAATGATCAGTTGGTAAATGACTTACAAATTACTCCCCCGTAAAACAGCGAAACTGCCTATCGGTGTTTAGGGTGTTTTTTAACTACTCACTTTGCTTAGTAGGAGTATCTTCTGCTTAAAGCTTAGTTAAGACAGTAACCGTACACCCTAGTGCTGTATTGATATTTGATTAAAAAGTATTTTAGACTTTAAGTTAAGCAAGTGTAAATAATAAAAATAATTAGATCTTCCGATATATTTATCAAACTCTTTTACTTACTGGTTGATTCTTACAAAACAGTATAGCTCATTTTGTGATAAGAACTATAAACAAATTTCAAACAATTTGGTTAAGGAAGTTAACATCCAGTGTGAAATTTTCGTTACTTGAGGGAGATGTATCAAAAGATCACCATAAGTGAGGATGAAACATTTCACTACCAGGATGATTGCTATTTTACCATTTTCAAAGTCTGATTTGTATCATCAATAATACAATTCTGACAAATCACGGCTATCTCAGATAGCCAAAATGATAACCAATATGATACTCCCCCTTTTTAAGTGAATTCAATTTGGATTAGAATGCGAAGTTCCTGTTGGGCAGCCGGTGTGAGTATAATGAACGGACAGTAATGCATCACAAATTCACATGGCAGTCGGGCAAAACTCCTGGTGACTGAAGTGGAATCAAGATATGGTCACTAGTCGGGTCTCGTAGCTCAGTTGCTACAGCACTAAGCCAGTAACCTGAGGGCGCTGATTGTTATTTTAATGTTTATGATCAATGTATAGCAATTCAAAGTTCTACACCGTATAATAAATGGTTAATTTATGGGGGAAAAACTGTTCATTTTTATCACAAACTTCAAAATCAAAATTTGATCTGATAGATTTGAATAAGTTGAGCATTCGGTAAAGGATTACCAATGAAATATGTGTGTAAAATCCCAGTGAGGCAGAAAAATAAATTCTTGACTTTTGCGACCTCGTGGAAATCGCTTCTTCAAAAAATGAAATACGTAAAGTCGATAACTGGCATAGGTTTTATTCTTTGAAGAAGCGATTTCCACGAAGTCGCGAAATGTCAGAAATTTATCTTTCTACCTCCCTGGGATCTTATAAATATATTTCATTCATTATCCTTATTTGTGTAAGCATTACATAAGCTAATATGACAACTTACAGTCACATCAGAAATTTCTTTGAAAAAAGTTTATATTTGATTCAGTTTATGACAATTAATGAGTTTCACAGTCGAATAAGAAACCCCTTTAATGGTATTTAACACTGAACAGCTTTCTTCACAAGGTCAACTAGGAAAATATTCAAAAGAAGAGTAACAATTTAAATTAGACAGAAAGTTGGGAAATCTACGTTGGTGATTGCTCAGTTTATTTCTGTATGCTGATGAACTAGTCACTAGATAGTAATCAACGTGACTGCTAGGCGGATTATATCAGATGCTGGTTGTTCTGTGGCCATTAAACTTAGTGACACGATACTTTTGGGTGATCGAAATAGGCGGGTAGGAAGCCCTGATTATCGGTATTTATCAGTGAAGCGTATTTGTTTTCTTGAGGAAAACGATGTTACCCAGACAACTTTTGCCATAATTTAGTAGTCAATACCTTCACTGAAGTCTCATACAATTGTTTATTACTTGTAAAATAACACAAATCAACTCGGAAATATCTACAGTGTTAATATAAACTTTATCTTACTTTAATAGCATTTTGTAAGGCTATGCCTTGAGTGCTTAAATTTTCATCCACGTTCAGCTGATGTAATTTTACAAATCCCAGCATACTGGCTTTCTCAACGGCTGAATGAGCCTATAAATTACGAAAACAGCCTTTATTTAGACAGCATGATTTACTTTATAACCAAACACTAGTTCTCCATCTGTAACTTCTTTCTATTGATCTTTATTACTAGATCTTAATTACTACTGATATCATGAATTATAACGCTTTAGTTTCCCACTTATTGAATTCTACTCTCTGAGTTATCATCAGATTTGAATAACTAAACTAAATTGCAGTTTTAAAAAAAATCCTGAATGTGTTTGTCTTTCGGTATGCATAAATAGTTCATTTATACAACGCAACTCAACAATTACCTCCTGGCTCCTTGACTCATGAATTTTCTATGAATGGAGAAGAATGAAACTGTTTTGAATAATAATGAGCAGTACACCCGTAAATATATGTTCAAATATCCGATGGGTTTTGCCCCACAAAATTATGTAGACAGAAAAACTAATCACCATGTAGACCAGTAGATTTAGGAAGAATTCTCATTCCATTTGGGAAGCTAAAACACTACATGTAAAATCACTCATATTAATTCGTTAGTGAAGTCAGATTGACAGGTGACCCGTGAAAATAAGCTTAGCACAAATATTTGAGGAGTTTTTGTCGTAAATTTATTTACTGATTTTACTAGTGTGACTCATCTCCACTTCATATGGTACACTTGTTTCAAATGCTTTCCTGAAATTAAACGGGTTATATAACCCCACGGTTTAAAAAAAATCTCATGTTTATCTTGAACTAATCCACTGACTTAGAGTCAGAGAAACATCTTTTCTCAGACTATCGACCTTATCAATTCAGTCTATTTAGGGTGTATATGAGACAAGTTTTGGTATCCAGTGATATTCTTCAAACAACTCACTGTAACACGACATTTTTCATAAACATACTTCAAACAATTATTTCTTCAAAGTAATTGTTTTATATTAGATATTTTATATTCTAGTATAGTGATTTAAATAAGAAATTCCAATGTTTCTCACGGAAGTCTATCCCGATATTCTTCCGAGAAATAAGAAGCTCGGATCAGATTTCCGTGCAAATTTTAAAACTTCTTATTTCAAACACGCTGAGATTGATATAAAAATAGCTTATATCTAGCGTCAAAATTTTCATGCACCCAATATTTGGGAAACTAATCCGTGAAATCGCGATCGGGATCCCTATAAATTAATTGTTTCGCAATCGTAAGTGCCATTCTGGTTCAGTACTACAAAGCAGGTTTCTGTTTTTGCTTCTTTAAAAATATAACCTACAACGTCTGTCACTCTCATTGCTATTGTACATAATGCCTAGCCCTATCTAAACGTACAGTCATGTACCGGGTCCATATCCATTATCATATTATGCACCTGGCCGCAGAATGCTACATTCGATACCATTTCACCGTAACAAAACTGCATCTGCAAAAATTGTTTATGAACGCGTGTAACTGTAAGCACTATTGACATTTCAATAAAATTGTTACGCAGACAAAAGCGTACAATCCATCAGTATGATAGTATAATATTTATTCAAGCAGTGTAATATCAGTTGTGAAACTCATAGTTATACTAGCAAAGCATAAACTACTGAAAAGGTACTTGTATTTGGTTACAAGACTGATTTTCATTTTATGAATGTTTGTAGTGAATTTACATTGAAAAATTTCCATACCATTTTGATATATGCAGTAGATTAAAAGCTTGCACTGAAATTGCAAAGAAGTATACACTTCTACAAATGAATTTGTATCACACTATCCTGTTCGGTGCAAAAAAGCTTGACAACTGTGTAATGCAGTCAACATGACTTTAAAATAAATAAACAGAGGGAATGGCCTAAGACAGCTTTATTTTGTGATAGAACATTTCAAGAAACTTTGTAATAATTCCGCATGGAATAAAAAAAATCTACTGAACTTACTAATTCAGAGGCATATGCTACAAGTCTTGATAAAACGGCAATTTCAGGATTTGAGTCACCCACTTCTTCAAAGTGATGTTTATAACGTTCAACTGCCTGATGACGAGCAGCTAACATTGATATAAATATGCAATCACTTGCAGAAGACTGAAATTATTCCAAAAAAGCAGTGCGACAAAGTGCATAAGATCAAAAAGGAACTTAATGCTTTTTCCTCATTTCTAATTAACTCAATATAATAAAAACACTTTACCTGGTAGAAAAAAATGTCACTAAATAGACTTACTTTGTGTCTACATTGATTTCCCAGATACCAACTTCCTTTGAATTCATATTTCAATATGATGAAGGAATTTTTTCTGACTTACGACCTATCTAGGACTTCAGTTTCTTTCTGAATTGAATACCGTCTATCAAATGAAGCCTTATTTCATTTATTGTACTTAGTGTCTACCGAGAAAAATCCATTTTAGATAGTTCTAAAGTGATTCATGAATAGTAAGTTCAGGTGGTAAATAGCCTTGGTTGTTTTAAATAAATGAAACAGTAGACCCTGATATGAGTTCATATTGAACTACAAAATCATCACCTCGGAGTTTTAGCCGATAAACAAAGCTTCATGTAAACGGTCAGAAATAACTATTGACATGATTTTCTATTTTCTCTGTTTGAATACCTTTGCCTGTATCCAGATCCATAACTGGAATACTCCTAAGTTATCTAGCAGCAAATATCACTTTTGTACATATTTTTACCTTGATGACCAGGGGGAAATCATGTAGTAGACTCGTTGCCATTTTGATACATGTTCCATCGCTTCCAAGTGCATCTGATTTCATCAACATGCATAGGCGCAAGTAGAAGACAATCATCAGCATTCATTGCAAAACACATTATCGATAAAAGTCACGGGATTGATATTACAACAATTTACACAGTATTGCAGAGAATTTATCAGAGGCTTATACTCAGGTTGCTTTAAGCGCTAGCTATACGCAAATATAAACCTTGATGTATTTTTAAAAACAGTTTTGCTATTACGCGTAAACTATAGTGGTAACGTTTGTCTTATCCTGTTACCGAAGTTGACTCCAAAACATATCACTATTTCTTAATTACCTTTCTTATTATAACATTCCTTATTTGTCCTTCCATTTCCATGTATGATATATAATGCCTTAACAGGTAAATGTGTGATCAGAATGTTCGAAATGTACAACCCATATACATCACGTCTTCTAATTACGTTATCGAAACTCATAAAAGTTTCTTATCGTCTCAAAATGAAATTTCATAGTATTATTTTTTGAAACAGTATCTTCCCAATACATAACAGATAAAGGCTTTCTTTGTTTATGATTAGTGTTTAAACATCTTTCCTTAAAATATTTTAATTAGGTAGTTTCCTTAAATATAAATTTGCTTCAGTTAAAGAGTATTTTTTCCTGCATTATTAAGAGATTGGTAACGTTTCAATTTGTTATTATTATTATTGAAATATTCTTTAGCCACATGAAATCAGTCGTTCAATGTTGACTTACTTTGTTATATTCTATGGGTGTACAACACTTACAAGAATGCATATAAATTGTATGTGCTGGAAGGTTGTCTACAGAAAAAGTCGGCGGTGAAATGATAGAGGCCTTGCAGGAAATAAAAAGAAATTTAGGGAGGGACACATACAAAACATTTGATGAAGCTAGACAAATAGAAGAATAATCGGTATAAGAAAAAGAAGAAGTAGAACATGGATGTTATTCACATGAGTCGCACTGAATACAAGCATGTAATAATTTGAAAGCGCTATGTTTGTTCGCTTAACAAATGATCTTATCTCTCCACAAAGGTACCCTGTGCTCCGTCAAACCACTGCTTTCCTTTTACTTTCAGTAACCACTGAACTTATTACTGGCTTGGTGACGGCTGTGAATGGAATCCAGGACACGCTTTTCGTCATATCTGGGACTCTTCTGCCAGATGCATCTGCACTCCAGCGTCTACTTCTAGCGTCAAAGTGTCATCTAATAGATCTGGGTTCCAGTTACAGTGTAAACACCCTAACTCACCAGAGTGCAGACATAACGAGCCGTTGACTCTTAGTTGGGAAGAAGTACACCTCCTGTATCCCACCACAGACTAGTACCAAACAAAGTACAAGACAGTGCATAAATAGGCACAATCGACGCATCTACAACAGAGGCCGATCATTTCTAACCAGAATAACAACGGGAAATTACAAGTGTCAACCAATAAGAATAACCATTTTGTGTATCTACTTGAAGTTCAATTATTCTAACGCAGAACTACTCTGTTGGCATAGGAATGCTTAAAATCACAAAAATCTAGTACTACTAATAAGATAATTTAAGTAGTATCATACTAAGTGAATCATAAAAGCAAAAATGCAATAGAATATGTCAGCAGACTCTGGTCCAAAAGAAGAAATTTATAGGATTATCAGAATCAAAAAAACCTCTATGCATAAAATCTAGTATTTCAAGTTATTTATTGCAATAATTTTTTTTCCTGTACCTGTATCACACCGCCTCCGATTCCGCTGCTATGAAGAAATGTTTCTGGTAGATTTAAAAGCTTCGCAATCCAATCACACATCAGGACTTCCAGCTCCGTAATTGCAGGACTTGCAGCCTATTGAAAAGAAACCGAAAATGAGGCTGAAACAAGTTTAGAGGAAAATAAAAGTCTGACATAGATATCGTATAAGTTGGAGTACGCAACAGACATTCGTTACATCAATCCTGTGACGCCAGAAAGATGTTGATTACGCTTCTTCGTCATATCGGTTTAGAAATACATATTAATTAGCTTAAACATGTTTATTTGACTAAATGCTTAATCTAATCATCTAAAATGTAAGCTTTATTGATAGTATATATCAACATCAGCAACTGCGTGTTTGCAAGCTCCTGATAATATTGAATACTTAGTATATAAATGCATATATACTTCCCATATTGTTATCTAAATTGCAACGGAAAATATGAATGATAGGTTGTTCTGATAATCACACTACACTGCTACACAACCAGACCCATGAGAAAGTGGTGGAACTTTAATACTACCTCTTGCAAATGTACGTTATTTATTTCCTGAGCACTCGCTAATTCACAGGTTATTGCAGGCTAAATGTGATAATCCAACTCTATCTCTTCTAGGAAATATACTTGTTAGGGTAAATTTACCACCAGAACAGCTTTTGCGCTTGGAACGAAGATATCTTTGAGTATATTACAAAGCTAAAAAGGTATTCTATTTGAATTTTAGTGATGCACCAACCAAGACACAAATATTAAATGATAAACAAATTTGCAAGAACAGATTCTAAAATGTCCATACCTTGGACAGAACTAGTCTTCTTCAGCACCTTTTCTTGGCTAACACGTTCATATCTCCATTTCTGACAAACGTGTTACATTAATTTATTAAAAAAGGTAACCGTTCTGAATGGCAGAGGTCTTCTGAATTTTTTCTGAGATAGATGTATTTTAATCCGCTACATTTTACCTGTCTTACTGGATTTATTAATTTTTGAAAGTCTGAATAGTAAATCTTTTTTATTCTTAGGGTCCTGAAACAAAAATGATTCATAATCTTCCCATGGACTTAAAGTAGACTATTCAGAATTCCTTTAATTAACCTGAAAGACTTCAAATGTTGTGTTGATTGTAATAACCAGGATTTTTTTGTTTCAGATAACAATGTTATATGAGTTCCGCTCCAATATTTCGCTTGTTACCTTCATTTCTGAACGTTCAGTTTGCTTGACAGTACATATTCTAGGTAAGACAGACATTGACTTCCTATTTAATGACTAACAGAAGAGGACCTCATTTATTGGAACTAAGCCTAAAAGGACAATCCGTAAAAGGGGTTTTTCCGATTTTTGTCAAAATCAGTTCACAGCCTGAAAATGCTTTATTTATTGTTTGGAATAAAGTGAATTATTATTATTATTACCCTTTAAATAAACTGTAGACTTTTCATCTTAAAGTTCTGTTAAAAAACTGACTTATAAAAATATATATAGATTATTATTTGATCATACATCTTGAAATTCCCGACTGAGGATTTCTTACCCACGAAAATCCAATACAACCTAAGGCTGTTGATAACATATCAGCCATGATCGAGGGCATTGAATTAGCGGCAGGAAAATATGCATGAAATCGAGGATGTTGCCAGTGACTTAGCTTGCAGTGAGGAGAGAGAAAACAAAAATGAATTAACGAATTCCTGCTTCAGTTTTTGTTTACATAAACATCAGCATAAAAACTTACCAAAATTTAATGAAGAAAACTGATGTTTCATAGTTTAGTGGTATTCTAATAACACAAAATCATTTTCCTAGGCTAATTAAACTTGTGTTTCCAAAAGTATGGCCAACATCACTTAAGGTCACAATAGCGTCCAGTTACATTCCAGTAGTCGGGTACTAAAGCAAAGGATTTTCACTTTCCTATATGAAATGAGCGAGATGCTGCGTATATTTTTTCAGCTGCAAATTTGTCTGAGAATAAGTTTTACCGGAGGGAAACTCTAAAAGCTGTTGCTCAACTGTCCACACTTTCACAAAATAAATATAAAACTCAGGTTTTTACAAGTGGCAACAAGGATATAACAAATAGCAACGGATAGAAAAAACTTAGAATTCCAAGCATTTATGCAACGCTATGAGGATTATTCAGAAAGCCAATCAAGTGCTGGATGACGTCCTGCAAGAATCTGTATCCACAAGTCCTCAGATTTTGAAAAGGTATAGTGAAGAGGAAATTGATTTTCAGAGCCTGGTAATGTGTATCGTGTTACACTGATGGATGAGGATGATTGTAAACCCTCACCCCACTGCCCATCGAAAGACAATAAATGATATGGACACTAGATAAGATCATGTTAGTGAAAATCATAAAGTACTTGTCGACAGTCTGTAACACGATACAACGGGCTTCATATGCCCCAAATTTTCTAAAACTATACTTCAAAATAAATATTCAAGGAGTGCCAGTTCAATCCCAAGCTTCATCGTCAACAATTGCACGGATGCTCAAGGAGGTTCAAAGCCTCTGCACATATATCCGATTGAAATCACTGTAGCGACTTCTTGGAAGCTCCATTTACTAAAGTACGTGTCAGAATTCAATAGGCAGATTTTCTTGGCGATTGCCTCCAACCAATAAACATCCATCATGGTGTATCGTCATGGTCAGCCTCCTAGCTTAGTTCAATCTTGAGGTTGAAGGGGATTTATTTAATAGTTTTAGGTTGATTCATCATGGACTGACGTCAACTGGAGAAACACTAGAAACCTGGGAGCAGTTGACAGCTGTTTCTTCCTAGTGTCCACATTGCGAGGTGATCTATAGAATTCGGTCAGCCCTCAGGACTAGAAAATTTGAAATTAGTTGCTATCTAGTCATTGTGTGAATTGCTTTTTCTGCCTCAAAAAGAATGATTGTTTTAAAAGGCTGATAAAATATTTCTGTTTATAATAGAATCTGTCTCCCTCAAAACACCTAGTTAAATCTTTAGTTTACTTTGCATATTTATTTATGAATTATATCCTTCTTGCTTTTATCTTTTCACCTATGTATTCACTTATGAAGCATTATTGGAACTTCGGATATTCATACAGTGTTTGCGGTTACTGACCAACTGGTGATAGGAAGCTATTTCTGATGTGAATTTATAAATCACCATGCCAATTAAACCCGTTGCCTTCAATGAGAATCTTAAGAAATCTATTTGCAAGATTCCAAGTGAAAGACTTGAACTAGGGGCTTCACTCGAACCCGAACTACTGCTCTAAATACCCATGAGTAGTCTCTTCCTTTGTTTAAAGACTGGAAAGTGAATGCGAATGTACATTTTGCGAATAAATTTGCTGAAAAGAGTTCAACTCGCTGGATATCTTGTTTTTGATGTTACAATGGGGATTATAAATAAATTCAAAGATTAGTTTAACAAAAAAAGGTGAGGGAAAATAGTGAGGGTGGGAAAACGTCATGACCATCGCAATTAAAGCAATGAATATACATACCTGTTTCGTATATAGAGATCAGGCTTTGTTCATAACTATGGTTTCCGCTGTCTTAAGGAGATGGGAACAGAGAAAGCCTGAGAGGTTTGGGTGAATTTGACAAACAATTTTAAATTCATTGTCAAGGATTGCTGAGTGATGAAAATCAATCAAATGTTGTATAATAGAAATTCTAACAAACTTTTGATCAACTTTATGAAGCCGAGCTGAAACATGTTCTCGCATAAGTGCAGAAAATTATCGTCTCTGCCATTTCATTGATAAACATATGGGAGAAAAAAATACCAAACCGGTCACCCACCTTATTTCAAAGAAAACATTGTTCGTAGACCAACAACTTAAATGTGATGAAGCATCATATGCACTCAAGTATCTTCTGTGTAAATCAATCAATAGAACGTTCTTCGCAGCAAGACTCCAATTAACTTTTACCAAAAGTAAACTATTCCCCGTTTGTATGAAAAATAAGCTCCCTCACCTGGCCGCCTTTATGTGCATCTACCAGTTCACCTGCTCTTGTGAACCAAGTTACTTCAGCGGTATTCAAAGAATGGTTTCCACAAGTATGTGGTAACATATTCCAGCTTGGCTTCATAAAGTTGATCAAAAGCTTGTTAGAATTTCTATTATACAACATTTGATTGATTTTCATCACTCAACAATCCTTGACAATGAATTTAAAATTGTTTGTCAAATTCACCCAAACCTCTCAGGCTTTCTCTGTTCCCATCTCCTTAAGACAGCGGAAACCATAGTTATGAACAAAGCCTGATCTCTATATACGAAACAGGTATGTATATTCATTGCTTTAATTGCGATGGTCATGACATTTTCCTTTACCACTAGTTTCGCCCTCATCCTTGTTAAATGATTCTTTGCATCCTTCCTTTATCACTACTATTGTTACTTTAATTACCTTCACTTTGATTAGTTTCCTGTATTATTTCACCTAACTGTCTTAATCTTTTCAGCGAACATTCGTTTTATTTTAACTAACTTGCCTAATCTTATTACATAATGCTTGATTGATCTGCCACTTTCATCAGTTTCTTCACCCCTTTCTGAGTTATAATACGACATCTACTTTGTTATCGCTCATACTTCAACTCTTGTCATATTCACAAGTACCCATGTCATCATCACTTCTCAGTTACTTCATATCGATATTATCTTTAATTCAAACTGACAATTTTCTACTGAACTGATTCAATTAGGCAAACAGTTACTTAAATTGATGTTGAACCAACTGCTTAGAATAGAAGCGGATGCCCACTGAAGACTCTAGGTGATAGTTGCGATATATTGCGAATCGACAGGAACTGGAAACTGTAGGCCATTGAACTCCGACTCAATGGCTGAGTGGTTAACACATTCTCCGTGAAACCTGAAGGTCCAGGGTCTGATCCCTAGCCGGGTCATAAGAGAGTACTCCTGAGGAGTCCCATACTAGGACTAGGTTTTGAATGGTTCTCGAATGACGTCAGTCCGTGATGAATACTATTTCAAGATTAAAATGCCCATTTACCTCAAAATACATCTTAGTATAATAGTTTCGAGTTGTAAGCAGCTGATGAGAAACCACGAAATAAGATTGATCCATGCTATTCTGATAAATTGCAAATCTCAATCTATTCTAACTTGTACTCGTATTATCATCACACAGCAATTGATTTTCCTCACGCAATATAATTTTTTCAAATTTTAGGCATGTACGGATGTGCAACTTGGAAATAAATTCGTTGAAAAAAGTCTGTTCGCCGAATATCTCGTTCTTAACTAAATATCAAACAGAGGTGTGATCATCGCTAGCTACCTAAACTCCATAAAATGTAGACGAGCATTGGTTAAACTTACAAAATGCTATGAAAATAGAGAATAAAGCTGCTTCTGGCTTCTATCAGCGTCTTAAATTACATACTGATTTTCGTTACAACTACTTTACTCGTACCGATCCTTTCTATCAGATAGAAGGTGCAGCGGTTTGTGTGAAAACATTCAAGTGAAAAAGTAAAAAGCGGTTTCATAAGGATAGTGAGGCTTGGTGATCGCAAAGTATGAGTGAGTAGGCAACTACTACTTGCGTCAACGAAGAACTCTAGTTCAATTTCGATAAGTGTCTTTAAGGTAGATGAGGATTTATTTAAAAATATTTGAAGACACATGTGACATTATGCAGAAATTTTGAGCAGTCTCATACTTACTATCCTGTGCTCGATGTTCATTTTACATCGACCATCAAAATAGTGACTGGTCAAAATAAACTCCAAGTACTGAAATATTACAAGGTATCCTTTTCTGGCAAATTATTTCTGCTTTTCGCATGACTGATGTAGAATTTCAGCCAGTAGGATGACTGCATGTTCCAGGAAAAAATAGCAGATTTAGATCTTTGAGTGGGTCTGAAAAAGATCATCACAGTACCTTTCTAAACAAAAGGCGTACGAAGTATATATGGAAATCACTGGCGTTTTTCTGTTACCCGCTGCATCCGCAGTGATAAAAGCATTCATACCTCACGTACTATACAAGATGTGAAAACAGGTCTTTCAGGAAGAGTCTATCGGGCTTATTTTACTAGGCTGATGCACTGTTCATTTAATCATCATTAATAACCTACCAGAGATAGCACCAAACTAAATGTACCCCAAGAACCTCATCATTGGAAAACCGGAGAGTACCAACCAAGTACTTCATAACCAAATTCATTTTACAACTTGATCTTCACTCGAATGCCTTCTTCATGTTTATCAGTGGGAAAAAAGCTTTTAAATACATCTAACAATGTTAACAGACAGACAGAATTATCTTCAATTCTTAGGATTATTTATCACAACTTACTCCAGGTAAAATGTACTTTTCGACATCGTCAAATATGTTTGACCATGGTTCTGGTTCTTCAGGTGGTTCTTCTGGTAGTAGCTGCCTTAAATAACCCGGTTCCACGTCCGGTATAACAGGATATTTTCGGATATTTTTTAAATAGCATGTTATAAAATCAATCATTTGTCTACCCCAATATGCGAAGTTATGCGGATCCATTTTTATTTGATATATGGTTGGAGCAAAGTTTTTACTGTTAAATAAAACAAGACAGTGATAATATCTGAAAAAGAGAGCAAAAATAATTCTTCTACCTGAAACGTTATTGTCAGTTCGTGCCTTAAGCTGTGATTCAGGCCTTATTCGTCTGCATTAATTACTAAAGTATGAATACTTTTCTCATCACCTCTCCACAATATTGGTCAGCGCTATCCTGAATTAGACAAACGTAAATGTAGAGTTTCGGTACTGTGGTAGAGTGTAATTCCATATTAAATTTGTCTCTGAGACAGAGCATACAATGACATAGTATTACTTATAGGGTGATGTTTTGAGTACAACCAGCTACTCATAATCACATCAAAGTAATCAAAGAAAATTTCTGCCCTAACACGAACATTAATGAGGCAGTGTGGTTGGATGTAATTCCACTTTATCTGTTTATTAAATGTTTCATGCAATGAAAGCGTATTAATTACTGGATTACTTTTCGAACACAAACCATTATCTACATCCATATCAAGATAACTCCACAACTTTGAGACATCCTTTATATTGCTCTATTTTCTACAAATGCTGTCTCAATTAAGTTGTTAAAATTTGACTTAGAAACAATGCTTGTCAAAAGTTCAATAGGTTGAATTCTAAGGTCGTACGTTTCCAGTTTAAAACTCACTAACATGGTCAATGTTACTCACAAACGTTTTTCATTCATTATAAAAGATTAACTAATAGTAATCATTTCAAGAATCCCTACAATGCGGTTTTCAGTCTGATAAGACAAGAGATAAATAATCATGAGGCCCCAGTTTGAAGCTGACAATGAGGGCGAAATTACTATGGACATACTTCAATGTTCATTGAAGAAGACATTTTCTGAAGTCCCACTGAAACGGATTTTAAGCAACAGATGTTTCTTACCCCTACATCTGAAGACGGTATTCGTCACATGTCCATGTCAATAAGTAATGATACATTCAACAGCTCCTTTAAAGTTAGATATCTAGTATACATTATGAGAACCATTTGATTACATGTGAAAAAAAATCTCCTGGTATGTTCAGCAAAAGTATAAGTTAAGGAGATTTGAACTTAAACTCAATCCCATCTAATTGACACTGGATAAAATATATAAACTTAGTGTACTGTTTTAGTGACGATCGAAAAACCAGACAGAATACAACAAGCATTAGCAATTCACCTTCTTTAGATTTCTGAGGCTATTATAATAAAAAAGCTGAATCCAAAGTTTTCTGTACCAAAACATCTCATAAATCTCTGGCTTTTCCGCTCCTATGCTCAAGAGAGAGGTAAACTAAGATGTACAAGGACTCAACTTTCTTATACGTATTCTGTAGTAATGTGATCTGACTTTTGTCATTTTACGATTTCAAGTTTTATTTTCCAAGTTCTTATTTTTTGATTGACCTAATAACACAAACTTAATCACTGCTCTCCATGAATTTAAAATCCTAAGACAATCATACGTGTACATGTTAATCGATTAATCAGCAGTCATTTGCAATTATGAGAAACAAACTATCAAACAATTTTAATCCAACAGTCTGCTAAATCATAAAGCAAAACACGGTTAGCGAAGAGTCACTCTTCACAGCGACATCATTCTCAAGCTGTACAGTCGTATATAAATATTCTATTCAAATGGTAACAGAAAAAGAATATTCCATAAAATATTTTTCAACGAAATTCACTTCTGATCATCAATCAGGAGATTGGAGAACGAATTTCGTAATGTTCGAAATAGTACTGAAAAGAAGACTTATTCTGACCGAAGCAATATTTGGTTGCTGAATTAAATGATATAATATGGTTCAAGGGATTGGTGAATTCAGTGAGAAATCATTGAGCTCCTTGCTTGCAGACTTCTTCATTTCACACCTTCAGTCAGAATGGTCAACCGATTCTATTTTTGTAAACAATACATAGATAACATCGTCATTTTCAGTAGTTGGGATAATATAGATAACCTATTTTATGACTAAGATATTATTCTTAGATGTACAACTAGAAAAAGATGAGATAATGGACCACTCAAAAGGTCGTTCCACAGAAAAACCCATGTGCAAGGGACTACTTACGAGTTTTCACTGTTAGGTGCCTTTGCGCACCAAGCGAAATGTGGTTCACTCTATATGACATTGAATCCATACTATGTGAAATCCTGAGACTTTGAAAGATGAACTTAATTTTCTCAAAAATGTTTTGGTGGAAAACCAGTATCCTGAGTATTTCATTTTCTAAAACCATGAAATTGAAAGCAAATAATCATTCTACTTCTACAGCTCATAAGAAGCCTCCTTTCACTAGCTTACAGTTCAACGAAGATACTTAAGCAGATACAGTGAGAAACCGTCTAGCGTGCTCATTCAGAAATAGTTTCTGCACTGCTAAACTCAGATTAACTTTCTCTACTTACCCAGAGCTTCGATTTTGGTTAAAAGGATAACCTGGCCCTTTGACCAACTTGATGTATGCTTATCAGTTCACCCAACGTATACCAGCTTGCTTCCACAAAAAAGAAAGGAGTGCACCTCATCCTTATTTTAAAATATTTGATAGATTATGATCACCCGCTAAATGCAGAAAACAAACTACAGTGTCATCTATGGAGCTCGGGAAAGCCTGGTGACAGGTGTACATCTGAAACTTGCTCGAAATGCAAAAACCATGGCAACTAATATACTGCAGCTTGAGCTTCATTTTCAAGAGAAATTTGTCCAGTTATGAGTTTCGATAGGCATGACATGTTAGAAAGGTTTACCCACAAAATCTTTTTTTTATCGTCTTCTGACACATTACATCTTCCCACTCCCATGATTTTGTTCTATATTAGATTTGCTTATTTGATTAGTAAAAAACAGCGATACAGTATTTTTTACTTGATGACGCTTTGAGCATAAATTATTGCTCATAATCATAACATAATACACCATAATATAATATATAATATAACGTAATAATAATGTAATAATAATAATATATATATATAATGCCAGTATATATCATAATATATCATAGTTCTGATTTCCCACTGCATTCACCAATCCCTTGAACCATATTATATCATTTAATTCAGCAACCAAATATTGCTTCGGTCAGAATAAGTCTTCTTTCAGTACTATTTCGAACATTACGAAATTCGTTCTCCAATCTCCTGATTGATGATCAGAAGTGAATTTCGTTGAAAAATATTTATGGAATATTCTTTTTCTGTTACCATTTGAATAGAATATTTATATACGACTGTACAGCTTGAGAATGATGTCGCTGTGAAGAGTGACTCTTCGCCAAACGTCTTTTGTATTATGACAATGAGGATTTTTGAACTACTGGTTTTATTTTATAGTCTGGTTATCTGAACAATATCAGTCACCAGAACCTTAAGTCATTTCGTAGGGAAGCTCGATGAAAAGCTAATGTTGTTAGCAAAGTCGTATTTCCCTAGCTCACATTGGAGGTTATTGTTTCAGCATGCTGAAATGATATATATATGACTAATTCACAAAGTCATTTCATTGCGTAAACTGATCAGCTTGGAACTATAACAATAAATACACCCTAATATATCTGAAAGACTTACTATAAAAAACTAAATAAAGATATTTTTAATGATCTTTTGTCTTGGAAACAGGATATAGG
This sequence comes from Heterobilharzia americana, assembly GCA_944470555.2. Lineage (NCBI taxonomy): Eukaryota > Metazoa > Platyhelminthes > Trematoda > Strigeidida > Schistosomatidae > Heterobilharzia > Heterobilharzia americana. Next base: position 109,847,243 of record OX104134.1, on the reverse strand, counting down.
GCTTGTGTATCTTACAAGTAAATATCATATGCGTTCATAATTACAGATGATTTAATATCAGTCGAATGCAACTTTTTATTTCAATGAACCTGCAAATTACGTTGAGAAACACTCAGTTTTTTATTGTTAGGGAAATATTGAACCCAGAACTTCCTTAGTTCTAAAGATAACCTGGTTTAAGTCTGCAAATTAAATATTAAAATATGAATGATACTTAACAATAGTACTCAGCACTATATAAGTGCAACCAATCGAAAGTGGATTGTAAGTTGTTATTATTTGTGTCTTGGTAGTACTATTCACTTTATTTTATTGTTACATATTCAGAAGCAGTCAACAAGTTTCTTTGCAGTCACTGACTAAGCAGTGTAGCACTACATAACAATAAGCAACCTATTCATCAAGATATGATTTTCAATGCAGCATCAGACATAACTTTCTAATAAGTATTATGGAACCTGATTTTTAGTTGCACATCTGACACTATCTCCGATTCCGTTATTTGGAAAACATTTTCATTTCACTTCGACATAATATAATCGGAAGATAATGCACAAATTACTTATAATGAACAAAACAAGATGCTAAATAGCCAAAGTTAAAATTCATACTTACAGAATTTGGTGGTCTTTATCTGAAGAATGAATGCAGTTTTCAAGAGCATTGAAAAGGTAATCTCTAATTATTTAACTAAAAATAGATGAAAACCAATCAAATTAATTGCGGATATGCATAACTAAAAGGTGGTCACAATATAAATCATTATCGGGTACTGTATATTTTTAAAATAAAACGACTGCGTGGGTGCAAAACAAAAAGCTGTTTCCCGCCCTTCAAATGAGCAGTTGTTTTAAACAGTCTGTTTTACTTGAGAATAATAGATTAGGCTTTGTATGTCAAATGACATCGATAAACATATTAACACTTCAACACTTTTGAATGTCATAAACAGACAGGCAAGAAAAATCCCTTAAATTCTATTATTAATTTAACTGAACCACATACTGCTGATTGTCCAACCTCTAATCTAGTTCTATCCCTGAATACGAGTGGGATGCGTTCAGTTACAGGATTCTATTTTATTTATCACATTCTCATTGTTTTTTTAAATTTCAATAATACAAATTTAAACTGATATTTATTCTCTACAACAACCTACCGTATGAACCTTTTTTATAAGCTGATTATGAGTAATTGAGACTGGTTACGTGAATAATCACCTTTAGTAGATTTACTTCCATTTGAATAAATCAGCATTAATCCAATTATTGCGACAGACAAAGCATTCTATGTCAGTTTTGATCTTAATAGTAAGAACTTAGAACCTGAGGTGTTTTGATGTTACCATATTCACTTTAGCTTTTCCTGTCACATAAGTCTTTCGAATAGTTTTCAAAACATGGTTAAGATATGGTGTTCAAATTCCTAAAGTCCACATATACTGTACGGCATCAAGCTTCCTTATCACGACTAGTAGCTTCGTTAAGTAAAGGTTTCGTTGTTATTAGCATTTGTTATTAAAGCTTACTTGCAACCTCAACAGAACTAATGTCCCCTCTAAGATTTGAACCCGGGTCAACCAGTGATGAAGCCAGAGACATTCCCACTGAGCTGCTTGCTTCACCGATAGCCTATAACCAACTTACATTCATCATAGTTTACCGTGATGGTCAGTCTCGTAGCTTGGTGATTAAATTGCTAAATGATCGACAAATTAGCTCAGCTCTCAGGACTAGACAACATGAAGTTGGTTGTTGTGCAATGACCAGACAATGAGGAGGTAATATTGTTAAGTTATCTAGAAGTATTCATCACTTTTCATATTACTTTCACTTCAAGAATGCTTTTTCCACCTACTTCAGTAAAACCATTAAGGAAATACTTTATAGATACAACGTTAGATTTCGTTACGAAAGGAGATACAAGTTAAGAAAGCAATTATTTCTTTACGTAGCCAAGAACAGAGAGTTATAAGAACACTTAATACATCATTATTTTTGTACTACATTTTGTTTGATTTTGAACCAGCCAATAGTTTATAAAGGATGGTAGAATTGAAACAAATACTTTCTTAGACACTTCGGATCACATTTGAATGAATTAAAGCATGAATGTTCGTATCATTACTGTTAATACTAGCTCATTAGAAACGTACCTGAACAAAGGTGTTAGAACGCAGAGGAATAATTAATGTTTTCCATGTAAAATGTGGAATATATATCCACCTTAAATCTTGGTCAAAACCAATGTCATTGGAATCCTATCAGACAACTATTAACCTTGTTCAAATCTACAAGTAACCAGTACCTGAGAAGATTATTTTTCGATACCAATTAAACTTGCCAGTTATTGCCCCATAACTGCATAGGCAGCTGTATTTCCAGTCAACATTTGCCTTCCATAGTAGCAATAAATCTGGCTTTCCTAATCGTGTTCTTCTCTATCTTCCAGAAATGAAGGGACAGTATTGCAGTCATCAGTATCGATCATCGTTTGCTGAAGTCTTGTGGGGTGTAACGTCGACAGTTATTAATTCGTAACCCATCAATTAAGAGAAATACCCAACAGTGTACTATTTGTTTAATTCATTAATGATATGAAATATCTTAGTCAAGTCAAGTAGCATGAGTATACTGCAAACTGTTAAGGGATTATATCCAAACTGAATACTTGAATCAGCATTAAGATTGAGATTTGCGCAACCCTAGAACTTGGATCCTTTTCAGGAGAACTGTAGCTGAGTGATTTTCAAGACAAAACTTCTGATTTCATACAAAAAAATCTAAGTCTTGTTGAAGTAAATGAGATGTTCTAAGATTCGCAAATTATTCAACTGTTTCTTGGGGAAATACAAATACTAATAGTCAACTGACCTACTACTACTACTACTTGTGAAAGCAGTGCAACAATTCCTATTTCAGAAACAATAATTGGAGTAGAGAGATATTTAGTTTCAGATTTGTAGGGGTTCACTTAATTCATCAAGAAATGACATGAGTTGGAGAACCACTAAAATCAGGAAGCACTGGACAGCTTTACCAGCTTAGTTAGGACGAAAACAGCAATACGCACCTATGACCTTGTAGTGCACCTTCCTGGCACCAAAATATAACTAGGGCTAAAATAAATAGTTTAAATTAAATTAACTAAATAAATCTCTAGCTTGCCTCCGGATGCTTAGGGTGTTTTAAGTTTTGTTTTAACGAGCATGCATCCGAGCAGGCTTGGACGCCATTTTTGCGCTCCATTGTGCTGATCACCACGCACGTACTCCGAGTCCCTAGTTCAGCCTTACAAGCCAGATAAGTTGATTAAACTTTTCCCTCATTCATTATTATAACATTTACCTTAAATACATAGCTCCTTTAAATACATTGCGTATCAGTTCTTTTGATTTGTGTTTTGTTACCAGTACTTACACGTTAGGTAAAGTACTGGTTAAGCAGGTACTAGAGCACATCAAATTAAGTAGGGTTGATCAAACGTTACGGAATTGTAACACGCATCCCTACAAAAATTGGTGAGCCCGAGTATCACTTCTTATTTTGTCTAGTACCTTTGTTCTCTTGCGTTGATTTGTCTGGCCTATTTTGTTTTTGGCACGTCTAGCGTTTTTTTTATATATTATTGCACTCCTCATTGGTTATTTTTGCATTGTAATTTTTTTTATCACTATCGTGCCTCGTTAATTCCCTGATCAATGGCGGATAACGACTCGACTGCGCAGATGGCCGTAACCCTCCAGCTTCCCACCTTCTGGGCCCACAGACCATCTGCATGGTTCTCCCATGTGGAAGCTCAGTTTGCCTTGAGACACATTCAATCACAAGAAACTAAGTCCAACTTAGTCATCGTCAGCTTACCGGAAAATGTGATTGAAGACGTCTCAGATGTGCTAGATGACCCAGCACCGAATCTTTACGATCGCCTCAAAACCGCCCTCATCAAACGTGTTGCACTTACTGACCAGCAGAAAGTGCAAGAACTTTTCAGGGATGTGCATCTGGGTGATCGCAAGCCGACGCAACTGCTTCGTCAGATGAAGCAGCTGATTGCTGACTTCAACATTGATGAAGCATTTCTCAAGCAACTGTGGTTACAGAGGTTACCACAGTCGGTTCAAGGGATCCTCGCACCCTTCCATAAGTGTCCCTTAATAGAGTTGGCGGAAGCGGCTGACAGAGCTGTGGATGCTACGAAACCCAACACTAGTATCTCAGCTGCACTGTCTACTGCCACGGATTCGTTCAAAAACCCTCCCTCGGCTGTTGAGCCAACAAGTTTCGATGTTATAACTCACATCTCAAAATTGTATGAAGAGTTGTGCAGCATCAGGAACGAAATGCGGTCTGGTAGTTCTTACAAAGGTCGCACGTCTCGCTCGCCCAACAGGTCTGCCTCCCGTACCGATAGCAGACGTTCCAAATCGCGACAATCCCAACCCAGGTTGTGCTGGTACCATAAACGTTATGGTGCCAATGCCAAAAAGTGCACTCGACCTTGCACCTTCGAGGCTAACCAGGCGGGAAACGTGTGAGCCAGCACGTGACGGCGACTAACGTCGCTGGCGAGCCACTTCCATGTCGCCTCTTCTTCGTCACTGATCGACATTCTGGGATACGCTTCCTAGTTGACACTGGGGCAGAAGCTAGCGTCATCCCACCTACGAAGGAAGAGCGTCTGCGGCCAATGTCTCTGCAACTTCGTGCCGCCAACGGTTCGCCCATCACAACCTATGGTCGGAGATTCCTCGATCTCAACCTTGGATTGCGTCGTCCCTTTCGTTGGGTTTTCATAGTGGCAGATGTGACCACCGGCATTATTGGTATGGATCTCTTGCAGCACTATCAGCTGCTGGTAGATGCTGGCAAGCATAAGTTGATAGATTCTACCACAACACTCTCTGTTTCCGGTATAGTCACAAAGACGCCGCCCCTCAGTCCCGTGTACTGCACGACGGACGCTTCTAGTCCCTATGCGTCTATCATTCAGTCCTTTCCGGATGTCTTTAAGCCAAGTCGTTGTGTCCCTTGTGTGACTTCGAACGTTTCTCATCACATAACGACGACTGGCCCTCCAGTATTTGCGAAACCACGGCGATTATCCCCGGAGAAACTGCGTGCTGTAAAAGCCGAGTTCGAACACATGCTTGAAATGGGAATAATCAGACCATCCAACAGTCCATGGTCTTCACCCTTGCATGTGGTACCCAAGAACAATGGCATGGACTGGAGGCCTTGTGGTGACTACCGAAGGCTCAACGCTAAAACGATTCCAGATCGTTACCCAGTCCCTCACATTCACGACTTGACTGCATCTTTAAAAGGCTCGGTTATCTTCAGTAAGCTTGACTTGACGCGTGCATATCATCAGATCCCGGTTCATCCTGATGATGTTCCCAAGACAGCCGTCATTACACCGTTTGGTCTTTTTGAGTTCCTCCGTATGCCTTTTGGTCTTCGCAATGCAGCACAAACCTTCCAACGTTTTATTCACGATGTTTTACGTGGACTCGATTTCGCCTATGCCTACCTAGACGATATACTAATCGCTAGTCCAGACGAAGACACTCATATTAACCACTTGAAACAGGTTTTCGCCAGACTGTCAGAGCATTCGATGACAGTCAACCTGGCCAAATGCCAAATTGGCGTTCGTTCACTAAAATTTTTGGGACACGTTATCGACGAGCAAGGCATTCGCCCACTACCTGAAAAGGTACAGGCGATCCAAGACTTCCCGGTCCCAGCGTCACTTAAAGCTCTGCGTGTGTTTCTGGGTATGGTGAGCTATTATCGTCGCTTCATTCCCCAATGTGCACACATTTTGACTGCACTGACCGACCTGCTGAAAAGTAAATGTAAAACTTTCAGCTTGACTCCGGAGGCACTAGAAGCATTTCGCAAGATCAAAACCGCAATAGCAGACGCCACGATGCTGGTGCATCAAGACGTAAACCTACCTCTTAGCATTGCGGTTGACGCCTCTAACACGGCCATTGGAGCTGTGTTGCAACAACTTTCGGATCACACTTGGATCCCAGTTGCATTCTTCTCTCGGAAGTTATCCACCTGCGAAATGCGGTACAGCACTTTCGGCAGGGAACTGCTCGCCATATATGCCTCAGTGAAACATTTTCGTCATTTTGTGGAAGGTCGTGACTTCATCATCTTTACCGACCATAAACCTCTGACGTATGCCTTACACACCACTACTGACAGATATTCACCGCGTGAATTACGTCACCTAGATTATATTTCGCAATTCACGTCGGACATCCGTCATATTTCTGGTGTGAATAACCCTGTCGCGGACGCACTGTCTCGCGTTTGCACCACTACTTTGCCTCGAGCAGTCGACTTACGGAAGATTGCCGAACTTCAGGATTCAGACGAGGAGATTGGAAAACTTCAACACTCATCCTCTCTGAAGATACAGCGTTACCGCTCCTGAACAGTGAAGTGTCAATATTGTGCGACACCTCCACAGGCACACCCAGACCCTTGCCGCCGGACTCCCAAACAGACTCGTTTAGTCGCGCGTATCCTGAACCTTCTAAAAGAGCCACGTCTAGTAACACTGATCCAGTAACCTCTACACGTGCTGGGAGGCGTGTACATTGGCCCAAGCGATACGCCGAGTTCGTTAATTAGCCCCAGAGCAACTTCACACTTGGTGAATTCGGAGTTTCAACTACTTGGTCGTGGCATACACTTTCAATGCGTTTTCATACCTAAAGTTTTCAAAAGTCATGTTTACTACTTTGCAAACAGTTTTTTTTTCAAAAAAAAAAAAAGAAAAACCAAAAATACAATTTAAATTCCGAAAACTTTTTTTGGTTGGTTATTTTTTTTTTTCTGTACTCCCACTTCTTTTTTTTTTTTTTGAATTGAATTAGCACTCTAATGTCCCATTTCTTTCTTCTTGCAGAACCTAGAAAATGCGTTGAAAATTGGATACAATTGGCCGCTGACGATGCTACTTGGATCGTTCTTCGGTTCTCTTTGTACCAATTTCCCCCTGTACACTCCCCGGTAGATTAAGAAGCAATAGGGAAAAGTAGACGGAGGCTTTGGGTCACCTTCCACCACTGCGAGAAGGGTTGCGTCTAGACGCAAAGTTATCTTACCTCGTAGGTGTGCATAGTTGCACTAGCTTCGGAGACCCACACGTCACCTACTCCATCACCAATATGGAAAGGTGTTGCGTGTCCGCCTCGCAGTCGCCTCCTAGGATCGAAGGTTGCCGGTATCCCAACAACCTTCTAGGAGGGGGATAACCTGTAGTGCACCTTCCTGGCACCAAAATATAACTAGGGCTAAAATAAATAGTTTAAATTAAATTAACTAAATAAATCTCTAGCTTGCCTCCGGATGCTTAGGGTGTTTTAAGTTTTGTTTTAACGAGCATGCATCCGAGCAGGCTTGGACGCCATTTTTGCGCTCCATTGTGCTGATCACCACGCACGTACTCCGAGTCCCTAGTTCAGCCTTACAAGCCAGATAAGTTGATTAAACTTTTCCCTCATTCATTATTATAACATTTACCTTAAATACATAGCTCCTTTAAATACATTGCGTATCAGTTCTTTTGATTTGTGTTTTGTTACCAGTACTTACACGTTAGGTAAAGTACTGGTTAAGCAGGTACTAGAGCACATCAAATTAAGTAGGGTTGATCAAACGTTACGGAATTGTAACACGCATCCCTACAACTTCTCCACTGATCGAACTCAGGGCTTTCAGGTCTCGCGATGACCATTCAGCGATTCAGTCGGAGTTCAGTGGTCCACACTTTCATACTTCCGTTATTCCCTAATACAGCGTGATTATTATCTAAGGTCTTCAATCGGCATCCACTTCACGTCTGACTTGGTTTGCCCCAAAAGTTATGACTTAACACTAGAACTTCTATACATCCAGCTCCAAGCATGTTACTCCTTAGTGCTAGATAGTAATTTAGTTCGAGGTTTGTGGGGATTATATGGATTCCATGTTGATATTCATCGTTGACTAACATCAACTGGAGAACCACTGATCCTCGGCGAGTTCATGAGGAAGCACTGGTGAGGAGTTACGTTCTAGGAAGAAACAGACATATAGTGCTCCAAGGTTCTCACTGATTCTCTAAATGATGTCAGTCTGTGATAGACACTACCTCTAAAGAAATATTTCTTCCCAATTAACTTCTTTGCAGAGGCTATATTCTATTATGCTAAACTAGTTAACCATGCAACATATCATGCTCGTCTAGTAGGGAAACGTTAGTTTGTTCGCATTAATTACTCTTTATGAAATCTTTGCAAAAATTTAATACCATGACCTAATAACTGTTCTCAATAAACCATACTACTAATTTGCACCCACCTTACACCCTTCTTTATTATTATTCCTTGTATTCTTGTTTTTACTCACTGTTTATGACTAATCACTAAAAAAATAGTCCATTTATCTTCTATATTAGTATAATTGTTTTTATATGATACCGTCGTTGATTGGACCGAATTGATCAGTCTCTATTAGCATATGGGCTCCTGTGCGGATGCCTCGATATTGCCAGCGTTCTAATTATGTTAATGATCCATCATATCATCCACATTATATGTGTTTATTTTATTTATAATACACAGTGATACACTATTATTTACTTGATGACGTTTCAAGCATAAATTATTCCTCATATTCATATCAATGTAATCATACTACTTTTGGCATTTGATTTTTATAGTTACGTCACTTTATATAAGTTTGTTTTTTATTGGTAGTAAAATTACTCTTATCTCTGGTATAGGTGTTTCGTCATTCCCATTACATGTGTTGAGTGTTGATTCGATGAACAACAATTCAGTAATCAATCTCTCCACCTAATTACATATTTGTGGCAACTCACACCGTTACACAGTAATGCCTGGTTCTGCATTGATTTGGATGGATGGACCTAATTATATTGAACTTGAGTACAGTAGTTTTATCTCACCCAGCCTATTGTGTCGTTGTGTTTTTTCTAGATTATTGATCTTATTCTACCTCCTCCTTAGATGTTTACTTCACCTCCTCATCTCAATCCAGCATGCACAAGCTCAGCTGCCGTCCGTTTTCTGAGACCAGTAAGTTTCAGGCATACACGACCTCGACTAACGCGGGATCGGAGTACGAGAAGGGACTCCGGAAAAAGTGGCAATCCTCCACCAATCGTCTCCAACGATGGCCTGTAGCAAATGATCTATCTGTGTCAATCGTCAGGCTGATGCCACCGGACGCCATGTGAGACGTTGTCTCTCCTTATGCTTGAAGTTGGTGTTGGGCAGAAACAAGTGGTTTTCAGAACAGAATCGCAACACGATGATCACTGTTGTCGTTCATTGCCACAGAATTGTGTAGATGCCTCCAAAAGCCTTTCCGAATGGCCCAGCTCTCCTACTTAAGTGTTAAAGTTGCCTGGTATTATGACTGCATGTGAATGTTTTTGCTTTCTGTAACGACATTGATAACTTTTGAACGAATTCCTTCTTTGCATCACGCGAACTGTAGTTAGTGGGGATGTAGGTGGAGATTATGAATAGGCATCGGTAAGTCTCACGATCCTTCTAGTTTTTACAGACCCATTCTGCTACACTGCACACAGATGGATGTTGGCCGGTATCCATTCGAGAAGTGTGCCTTCTGCTCGAGAACTTAATGAAATGCCTACACCCTCGAGTCCATGAGAGTTAACCATTTGATCTTTCGGCACTCTTGAAGTGAATTTTGCAAACTCACCAAATTAGCCAGATGATGGTAACTGAATAATCACACCCGGATCCAGTTTGTACAGTTTTTGGTGCCAACGTTTTCTCGTCACGGCTTTCCCTATAGAGAGGGCAGAATTAACCTATTACTGCTGATCTTCCGTGGGTGACACGTTACTGCCGTCACAGCTGATCCAGATAGCTGTAAGACTTCGCATTCGGACTTCCATAATAGTGTAGCAGTTCATAGCATAGCGGTAACTTCTTTTTGTTTTAATACTATCCATCTGACCTTTCTACTATGGTAGAGACTCCAGTGAAAAAGCGTTCTGTTAGCATAACGCGTTGTATCATTCTGGTACGTAAGTCTGACCACCGCATCATGGTAGCATCTATCGGTTGGGGTTCTGGTGTAAGCTAGTAAGTGATAACTGTAAATGTAAGCGAAATGGATTTTGGTGAAACGAGTTGTTTATCGAAAGAATTTTATTGGGAATAAAGTTTTGTGAATGTCAGAATACAATGTATGGTGTTAGGTTATCCAGAGTGAAATGTTTATTCATATGCACATGCTTGCGCAGTCGATGTGTGGTTTTCTATTTTTCGCCTTTATGCGGCAAATACCAGTAATATCATTTGCTTCTTTTTTCAATCACAGATGACGACAGTCTACCAAGTGATCTTCGAATATTATTAATTGAGAGTATTGCGAGTATGGCTTTCGACCCATCACTCGTAAGTTGTGTCTTAATAAAGTGTTTATTTCTCTATTCTAGATTGGATTAAAAGGCTTTGAGTTGCTATTTCCTAGTCTATGGAACTCAGTATTTCTAAGGTAAGTTTCTTTCGTAGTCACTGGTTTCTCATCATTTTAATTTAGTTCATCCGAGCAGAAATCCATATCAGCGTTGGTTTTCACTATATTAAGTCAAATTTTAGAATTCAATTCTTTTGTCGATTTTTCTTGTAAACTTCCGTCAGTCTTGGTTATTTCAGTTGAGAAGGCATGTGAATCATATATGCGTATGTTCTTCAATTTATTATTTCATACTATTTCGTCCAGTCGACACAGATTGCTTATTGTTTTTACATACACTTTTGCAGTATGGTATAAAACACAACATCGACTTGAATGATTCTATGCTGAAGAGCTTAATTATTTGTTGCAAGAACTTTGATTCGTCATGTAAGGTAAGTTATCTCCGATAAACATGAATTACACTGTAATGTGGATTTTACTTTGATGCGTTACGGCATACTTTCTCGAGTACCAGCTTATAATCTAGTGACCTTAATCGTCTATTCTGCATGATTTTATATAGATAATGAGTTTAAATTGTATTCGACTGGAGGGGGGGGGATAGGCGGGGTTTGGGGAAATCTGCTAGATTAGAGTTATTGACTTCTCTTAGATAAGAGGTCTGAAGACGTTTGTATTGATTACTGTATTAGGCTGGTGTGGTAGTGTTTTCTTTGGATATTTAAGATTCCAAACTGTATTGCTTAGCGGTTAGAGGAGGGAAATTCAGAAAGTATCTACTCTTAGGATTTTACACACTAAATTACCGTTCTTTCATTCCGTAAGTGGTGAAGAAAACTTCGAAAGAGGAAATCTCACTTGGTTACTCCGCGATCGTTTTAATAATGCAATCTAATAAAATGAGATTTCACGTGGTAGTCAAGCTTGCTTACCATAATAATCCAGCTACCTACACAGGTTGGAATGCTTGTTTTTTGAGGTCCTACCATACCAGAAGACAGAAAGTAAAAGTCAATGAGGTACCTGGGCTTGGTGCGTAAAGGTCCAGGTTGCGACACCTCATATCAGCGAACCAAGCGACAATGCACCAAAGATGCATCAAAGATTTAAAAAAATAAACAAGACAGCAGTCAAAAGTGGTACAAACTCGTCTAGAGAAAACGATGAGGAACGACAGAATACTGAAGTTCAGTATGATGACTGAGACGAAGGTGGTATGTAGATAAATAGGTGCCATTGAGATTTATTCTCAGTCATATCACGGATAGTCTCCAACCACTGGTTTCCGTTGTCAAGCGGACCCCAACACGGAAGTCTGCATTCCCCTCAACCGCTCAAATCAACAGTCAAATGCCTCATCGACTGATCCCATGTTGAAACCTTGACCACCGCAAACACTTTCTTTGCCTCACTTCAGCTAACATTGTGCAACCAGACACATGATGAATTGATATGCGCGACACATAGCCCACACAACTCAGTCGACGACGGTTTCACAAACTCGTCAACTGGCCTCCCTCTACCTAAAGCTCTTCATCTGACTTCTCTCTGAATGACCAGCTGACACCACTATATGTGGCCTATGCTACACAGACAACCATGGTCTAACACTTCAGGCCTTCCATCATGTCCTCCACCTCTAGTCGCCATGTTTCACAGACATACACCTATGAGAAGGGGCTTTGTAATGGTTGACTTTAAGAATAGCACCCTCTTCCCTGCCCTTATGGTATTCCGGTGCCGGGGTCATAGATACTAAAGGAACCAAATCTCAAACCGGCAACCCTCAAAAGACTTTGTGTGACGGGCATCAAGATGTCCTATGAGTTCAGTGGTTACAACTCGTTTCCCTCTTCTTTTTCAGGTATCTCGCAAAAACAACTTCTAGATGTTGGCAGCCGGAAGTAGCAATCACTCGCACGCTTCTGAACCAACCAAACATAGTTGACTTAACTTATTTTTGTCTTCTCCTTTAACTTCACTTTCTAATATCAATATCAGACCAACTTCCTCAACCTCTTACTCTGCGACCATTGTCAACGATTGAAGCCGGTGAAACACCGTTCCTAGTTACCTAAAACTTTCCTGTTGATTTCACATTGGAGGCGTCAGCATCTAAACCCTTTGAAAAATTCGACAACATGAATCCCTCGCAAGAATTCTGGAATCTAAAGCTATGTCTTTTAGAGACACGCAAGCGGGATCCGAGTGTGATTATTCAGTTACCATCATCTGGCTAATTGGTGAGTTTGCAAAATTCACTTCAAGAGTGCCGAAAGATTAATGGTTAACTCTCATGGACTCGAGGTGTAGGCATTTCATTAAGTTCTCGAGCAGAAGGCACACTTCTCGAATGGATACCGGCCAACATCCATCTGTGTGCAGTGTAGCAGAATGGGTCTGTAAAAACTAGGAAGGATCGTGAGACTTACCGATGCCTATTCATAATCTCCACCTACATCCCCACTAACTACAGTTCGCGTGATGCAAAGAAGGAATTCGTTCAAAAGTTATCAATGTCGTTACAGAAAGCAAAAACATTCACATGCAGTCATAATAGCAGGCAACTTTAACACTTAAGTAGGAGAGCTGGGCCATTCGGAAAGGCTTTTGGAGGCATCTACACAATTCTGTGGCAATGAACCGACAACAGTGATCATCTGTTGCGATTCTGTTCTGAAAACCACTTGTTTCTGCCCAACACCAACTTCAAGCATAAGGAGAGACAACGTCTCACATGGCGTCCGGTGGCATCAGCCTGACGATTGACACAGATAGATCATATTGCTACAGGCCATCGTTGGAGACGATTGGTGGAGGATTGCCACTTTTTCCGGAGTCCCTTCTCGTACTCCGATCCCGCGTTAGTTCGAGGTCGTGTATGCCTGAAACTTACTGGTCTCAGAAAACGGACGGCAGCTGAGCTTGTGCATGCTGGATTGGAAGATGAGGAGGTGAAGTAAACATCTAAGGAGGAGGTAGCTAAGCATCTATCTGAGCATGACAGCAGTTTCCATCGTGATGAAGTCTAGCGTAACGTTCAGTTTGCTTAGAAACAGAAAGTTGGAAAGATACATCCAAGATGGTTAACAAAGTCATTGGATTTCAGCAACCTGATTCGAACTGACTGATGTGAGAAGGCTCATTGTGATTAGCTGTGACTACAATGAGGAGCGAAAGCAGCTCAAACGCGAATTGACCAAGTCTCACTGAAAGGCGTGCCAAGTAAGTACACCACCTTATTGAAGGCTCTCTACTCGAGCACTTGTGGGCGTATTAGAGCCTATGGTGAGATGTCCAGGGAGCTATACTCATCGAGTGGTGTCCGTCAAGGATGCCCACTGTCTCCATTCTTATTCAATTTCACCACAGATATTTTTATGGAGGTCTCCCTCACGTCACCGGGTTACACAGACGTTGACCTAATCGCAGGAGAATTTTCGTTAGACCTAGAATCTGGAGATGACATTACATAGTCCTGTTAAGTGAAGACGCTGACAAGATGCAGAGTCCTCTGAACACTTTGAGTGGTAATTTGAGAATGTTTGGGATGCGTTTCTCACCATCCAAATGCAATTTGTTGCTCCAGGATTGGTCTTCAACGGTGCCCCACCGTGGCTAACAATAGAGAGTGAAGTGGTTGAGTGTGTCGACCATTTCACTTACCTGGGAAGTAGGATCAGCCCTGGTGGCTGGCTGAGTGGCTGATGAAATCTCTGCACGAATACAGAAGTCTGGACTGGCTTTCGCCAATTTACGCCACATGTGGTGCCGCCGTGATATCCGATTGTCTATTAAGGTCGTGTGTACTGCACAGCAGTCCGGTCTGTTCTGCTGTGTATGGCTGTGAAACATGGTCATTGAAGGTGGAAGACATGAGAATGGTTCAGGTGTTTGACCATCGTTGCCTTCGTAGTATAGACCGTATTCCGTGGTGTCACCACATGAGTAACGTAGATGTCAGGTATAGAGTTTTAGGTAGAAGAGGTAGATCAGTTGACGAGGTTATGAACCTTCATCGACTGAGGTGATTGGGATACGTACTACGTATGCCTAGTCGTCGATTGCCTCGTCACACAATGTTGGCTGAAGTAGGTCCAGGCTGTAAGAGGGCCGAGGTGACCAGACTAAAAGATGGCACCAATGCATGAAGTCTCTGACTGTTGGTTTGAGCCATGTGGGGCGATGCAGACTAGGTGGTTGGGGTCGGCGGGACAAGAGGAACCAGTGGTTGGAGACTCTGGGTGATATGGTTCAGAACCGATGTCAGTGGCGCAGATGTATACACATATTATCCTCATCTTAACGACACTAAACCGAATCTCACCATTTTGTCATTCTTCCTTTCTCTCTTCTCGTACTTTATGTTTCTTGTGACTGAATTTTCTTATCTTCATCTTTCACCTCACTGCCTTTCTGCTTGATGTACTGATATGAGGTGTGACAAGTCGAACCGTTACGCAGTAACGCCTGGTCCTATGTTGATATTGATGATGTTGATGATCACAATGATCGCGAGCAGTGGTGCTTGGCAAAAGCAAGGGAACTGAAGAAGGCATCAGTTTTGGGTACTATCCGGAAAATTACACTTATTAGCGGTACAGGCAAGAAGAAGATGATATGATAACCGAAAAGGCTGGGACGCTGATAACCTATCGGGACAGACTGCTAGAACGTCTGGTGCAACACTTTGAAGTGAAGTTCAACTGATCCCACAGCAACGCTTCTGTTGACCAAGCACTCCCGACCGATAGCTGCTACCTTGACGTGGTGGTCGGGCTTGCATATCACAATGACCCAACGAGCTATGCTGGTGGAACGCTTGTTCCCTCGAGGTCCTACCATACCAGAAAGGTCTGTTGGGTAGTGGTTAGACGAAAAGCAGTTACCGTCATAGTGTAAATTGCTATACTATGATGGGGGTCTGAGGGCGAAGTCGTACTGCTGCTAGCTGGATGGGGTGTGACAGCAGTAAGGTGTTTCCCTTGGATGACCAGCAGTGCCAAGCTGATGCTGCCTTCTCAGTGGAAGGGGGGGTTAGAAAAGGTCGGCCCCAAAAATAACACACTCCACCACGCCCCACGGTCTGCCGGGCCGGCGGTGTTGGTTCACTTGTCGTTTCCTTTCGCTCATCCGGCCCCAAAAATACAAAAATTCAAAATAATCATACTCAAAAGGCTGGGTGTGACAGGCCTCAAGCAGATGTCCGATGGGCTCTGCGGTCACACAAATCTCTTTCAGGTACCTTAAGAAGAAATAGCCTTCCACGGTGTGGGCAGCCGGGAAGTGTCAACCGCCCTCACAACTCTGTCAGCACCCAAGTTTCTTCTGACTGCTATCCTCCTCCTCCATCATTACCTTCTAATCTTCCTTCACGTCTCTTAATTAATGATGCTGCATCATCTTCAATTTCTCCTACCTCTGCAGCCTTCGACAACGATCTGAGTCCACAGAACAGTGTCCCTGGTCTCCTTAAACCACGCTCCAAATTACATATTGGAGCCTTCAATGTCCGCACCCTCCGTCAAATTGGCCAACAGGCTTCGTTGGCAAAGACTCTAGCAACTCGAGGCATGGATGTGTGCTGTGTTTGTGAGACACGCATACAGGACCCAAGTGTGGTTATTCACCTGACCTCTCCTGACCAATCTGGTGAATCTGCAAAATTCACCCTTCGAGTTTCTGGAGATTCGATAGCTAGCTCTCGTGGTCTTGCAGGTGTAGGTATAGCATTAAGCACCAGGGCAGAAAACTCACTACTAGACTGGATCCCAGTTGATAGTCGCCTCTGCGCTATGAGGCTGAACGGCACAGTGAGAACTAAAAGGAATAGTGAGACTCGCCGTTGTCTCTTTGTAATCTCTGCTTACGCACCCACTGACTGTAGTTCGGATGAAGTGAAGGACGAGTTCTACCATAAACTGTCTAACCTCCTCTCGAAAGCCAAACGTTCGGACGTAGTGGTTGTTGCAGGTGACCTCAACGCACAGGTGGGTAGACTGAGTGAGGCAGAAAGGCACTTAGGTGGCACTTTCGGAATCCCAGCTGAACGTACAGATAACGGTGATCGCCTATTACAACTATGCTCAGATAACCGCCTATTTTTAGCCAGCACAAATTTCAGACATAAAGAAAGGCACTGTCTGACCTGGCGTCCACCGAGCTCGACTCAGCGATGGACACAGATAGACCACATTGCTATTAGTCATCGCTGGAGAGGATCGGTGGAAGACTGCCGCTCCTTCTGGAGTACGTGTTTGGACAGCGATCATGCGTTGGTCCGAGCACGTATATGCCTGCGTCTCAATGGACGTAGAAAAAATTTGGCAACAAAACCACTACGAGTTCTGCTGGACAACGAAAACACCAAAGCCGTGTTGGCTAGGCAGTTATCGGAACAAAAGACTGTCACTCATCCAGAAGAAGCTTGGTGCCATCTTCAGTCTACTGTAAAAGCAGCACTGGAGACTGTAGCCGACTCCAAGATAATGGCTAAAAAGAGCCAGTGGATATCAGCAGCTTCTTCCAAACTAATGGATGCACGTGAATGCATCCCTGCAGGCTCTGAGTACAATGAAGAGCGAGCGCAACTTAAAAATAAACTGACGAAAAGTCTGCGCAACGATCGTGAACAGTGGTGGGCAGCAAAGGCTAAAGAGATGGAAAAGGCAGCGGCGATCGGTAACAGTAGACAGTTATTTAGACTTATTAAGGAGACTGGGGGGAAATGGTCAACAACAGTTAGTGAGGTTATAGCGGAGAAGGACGGATCGGCGATTCACTCGCAGGGAAGGCGACTGGGACGATGGGCAGAACACTTTGAGGAACAGTTTAACTGGCCTCCAGCCACCATTGCGCTGCCCGCTATCCAGTCGGACCCTGAATGGGACATAGAGACAGGTCCCCCAACACTAGAAGAAGTTGAGAAAGCGGTAGGTAGCCTGAAACGGGGAAGGGCAGCAGGACCAGACGGACTACCTGCTGAGGTATACAAGAATGGTGGTAGAGTTCTCTTAGTCAGGCTAACGGAAGTGTTAGCCAGTATATGGGAATCAAATACGATCCCCTCCGACTGGTCTAAGTCACTGATCATCCCAGTCTTCAAGAAAGGCGAGAAGTCCTCTTGTGATAACCACAGAGGAATCAGCCTGACAAACATAGTGTCTAAGATCCTAAGTTCTATAATTCTCCGACGCCTGAGTGGAGCTCGGGAACAGCAAGCCCGAGAAAACCAGGCAGGCTTTAGACCTGGCCGTGGATGTATCGACCAAATATTCACACTGCGCCAGGTCCTGGAACATAGGCATGCTTACAGACGCCCGACAATAGCTGTATTTCTCGACCTGAAGGCGGCATTTGACTCCGTTGATCGAGAAGTCTTATGGCAGTGTCTGTCACTGAAAGGCGTGCCTAGTAAGTACATCACCTTATTGAAAGCTCTCTACTCGAACACTTGTGGGCATGTTAGAGCCTATGGTGAGTTGTCCAGGGAGCTATACTCATCAAGTGGTGTCCGTCAAGGATGCCCACTATCCCCATTCTTATTTAATTTTATCATAGATATTCTTATGGAGGTTTCCCTCTCGTCACCTAATTACAAAGACGTTGACCGGACCACAGGTGAATTTTCCTTAGATCTAGAATATGCAGATGACATAGTCCTGTTAGGTGAAGACGCTGACAAGATGCAGAGTCTTCTGAACACTTTGAGTGGGAATTTGAGAATGTTTGGGATGCGATTTTCACCACCCAAATGCAAATTTTTGCTCCAGGACTGGTCTTCAGCGGTACCGCGGTTAACAATAGAGAGTGAAGTGGTTGAGTGTGTTGACCACTTCACTTACCTGGGAAGTAGGATCAACTCCGGTGGGTTAGTTGCCGATGAGATTTCTGCACGGATACAAAAGGCTCGATTGGCTTTTGCCAATTTGCGCCACCTATGGCGCCGCCGTGATATTCGTTTGTCTATTAAGGGTCGCGTGTACTGCACAGCAGTCCGCTCTGTTCTACTGTATGGCTGTGAAACATGGCCATTGAAAGTGGAAGACATGAGAAGGTTACAGGTATTTGACCACCGTTGCCTTCGTAGTATAGGACGTATTCCGTGGTGTCACCATGTGAGTAATGCAGAAGTTAGGTGTAGAGTTTTAGGGAGAAGAGGTAAGTCAGTCGACGAGGTTGTGAACCTTCATCGACTGAGATGGTTGGGACACGTACTACGTATGCCTAGTCACCGATTGCCTCGTCACACAATGTTGGCTGAGGTGGGTTCAGGCTGGAAAAAGGCCCGAGGTGGCCAGACTAAAACATGGCACCAATGTATGAAGTCTCTGACTGTTGGTTTAAGCCATGTAGGACGATGCAGACTAGGTGGTTGGGGTCCACGGGACAAGAGGAACCAGTGGTTGGAGACCCTAGGTGATATGGCTCAGAACCGAAGTCAGTGGCGCAGATGTATACACACATTATCCTCATCTTAACAACGCTATACCGAATCTCACTATTTTGTCACTCCTCTTTCCTTTCTTCTCGTACTTTATATTTCTTTTGACTGCATTCACTTATCTTCATCCTTCACCTCACTACCTTTTTACTTGATGTGCTGATATGAGGTGTGGCAACTCGGACCGTTACGCAGTAATGCCTGGTCCTATGTTGATAATGATGATGATGATGATGATGATGATGATGATGATGACCAACCACTAGCCATCCCTAACCTGAATGGGAAGTAGATGCTGGTTACCCAACTCTCGTTCAAGTTGAGAAAGCCGTTTCAAACCTGGAACGATACAAAGCTGCAGCAGCATAACCTGATGCTTTGCCACCAGACGTTTTTAAGGTAGGAGGATGGAAATTACTGAGCAGAGTAACGGAGGTAGTAAATAGTGGTTGAGAATCAGAGGTAGTGCCGTCGGAAAAATTGAAATACACTCAGCATCCTTTTGGACATTCGTGGATTAGGCAGTGAGCCACACCTATTGTGTGAGCGCTAATAATATTACTTGGTTACCCAAACCTTGATAGGTCTAGCTGTTTTCGAACCTGTGATCCGTCAGACTGGTCTACCTCACTCATCATTTCAGTCTATAAGCAGGTAAAGAAGTCTTCCTGTGACAAACATTGGGGAATCAGTTTTACTAATATAGTGTCCAAGTTTCTTGCGTCCATAGTTATCTGATTCCTAACAGGAGCTCGAAAATAACAAACCACAGGGAACCACGTATGGAAAGCAGGCATACTTACAACCGTTGATAATTGCAGTTTTTCTTAACGTGATGGTGACGTTGGCTGTGTCCAGTTAAGTGGCTATCGGGTATCGCCTGTTTGCTCTTCTGCACTGATGTTTATATTATTCGTGGTGTTGTGTTGCTTGTCTTTTCAACACCTCGAAACTTATTTCAGTGTAATGCTTTTTGTTTGACATTCTGCGTGAAGGTTCAGTCGGTGGCTTTGTATGTGCTGCAGGTCTCGAGCTCACATCGGTTGCTATGTTTCGAATATATATCTGCGCATATTTCGCTTTCCTTGCGGAAACGCGGCGTTGCTTCTCGGCGATAATTGTAAAATAGGTGCGCAATACTACGAAGATATGTGTTCGAAGGCCGGTAGTCTGTTTATATCTTCTGCTGTCAGTGGTCATGCCTCACAGATGTGTTACGTGAGACTGCTATCTGATGTGCAGTACACTGGTCTTTTTATGAGTAGTTGTATACCTCGGCAGACAGTCTCATTGATGGTTTTTCGTATCCGTGCTGAAATTCCGTCGGCAACCTACTCGTTTAGCTGTTGCAACCACTGAAATAAGTGAAGCGGTTGATGCAGTCTATCACATCACTTTGTAGCCTTGAACAACGAGTGGTTGCAAAATTGTCTTACGACATCATCTAAGATTTTATAGGTGTGTGAAACGCATGCTGAACAATCTTAGATTTCTACTCAAAGCGTTTATAATACGCTCCCTTTTTTTAGCCCCTGCCCTTAAAGGACTTTGTCGTATGCGAACTCCAAGTTTATCCACTTTCTTTAGCAGGAGTTGGTCACTCCTTAAGAAGTTGATGGTTTATACAATTTTATGTATTTAAGGGCTGCAAAGTTCAACAACAATTTCAAGTGGTTATTCTGCGGAGACTCATTTCAGATGACAGTTATGCATTTACCTCTCAACTGCTTGATATGTTTATTTTTTTATTTGTTCTGATACACTACGCCGGGATTACGCAAGTAAGATACACCTCTATGCGTAGAAGTCATTACACCTGATAATTTGGAAATGTTTAAAGAATACGATCTTGATGTTTTTTTTAGTAGCTACTGTCCTTTGAGTGTATTGCTTTCCAAATCGATCCGCAAGAAAAGTGCAAATTTTCTTTTGAATGTTGTTTCCCTAGGATGATTCACTTTGGAATCGTTTACTCTTGATGATGAAGTTAATGAACTCATTGACATCAGTCGACAATATCAGCATGTGTTAGAATTGCTGAAACAGCCAATTTTGTTTTGTCTTGATTGTTTAAAAACTAAACGTGAGTTCATCATTTTACCTTGGTATTTATTAGCTAACATAAAGAAATCATTATGGGTTTTTTTTATTTTCAGTTATAATAATTTCAGTCAATCATCATTGTCATCTTGAGGTATAGATCTTTATAATGAGTTGTGTTATATCAGTTTGATGAATACCAAAACTCAGTGGTTTAAAAAGGTGACCTAACTGGATAACTGCTATTTTGTTGTTCATTGAATATCCATCCACTGAGAAACAAATGCCTTCGTTATTTATTTGGTTTAGTGTATTATTTTTATTGAGTTGTGAAAGTATGTGGATTTGTTTACGTCTTGAATTCCTGTATATAATCAAGGATATTAATTATAAGTGAATTTGGTTGGGATGAAGTCGTTAGTTAAATTATGTTACTTTATGATTTCGGAATAAATGAAATTAAGTAAACCATGAATTTCACGATTTACGACTTGGATAAAGTCTTGTTTTTGTTTTTATCGTGGAAAACATTGTACAAAAGAACTGTAATATGCATTTCGTAGTAAATTAATAATACACTGGCGAGCCATGGCTCAGTGGTCACGGGTTCGAAACCCGCTGCACCTATCTAGGTTAGGGCAGCCAAATAGTATCAGCACCCTCCACGCAATAGGTGTGGGTCACTGTCTACTGCACGAGTGTGTACAAGGTGGCTGAGTGCGTTTATTTTCATTTTCACACTAGTGTGCATGCTGTAATGTTCTAAGGTGATTCTGTATTGCTACTCATATTCTGCTCAATAATAATTATTCTGTATGATGAAATTGATTACCTAGTAAATTAAATGTGACTAAATTACCTGTCGTCTCTACTCAACTGTGATTTCTCAGGCTTTTTCAGTGTTAACAAACAGTTCTGTATAGTACTTCAATTTTTGGCTTCTTTGTCAACCCTCTGTCAGTCACTTGAATGGTTGGAAGAGTTTTGCAGTAAATCAAATTGTGGTGAATCATTTGCCCTAATTATTACAACTGTTACTATCGAACTGCGTCTGTATCTCACTGAGAAGTCGCCGTATAACAAAAATAAAAGCATTGATATTCAACAATCACCATTAGATTATAGTATCGAAGATGAGTCTAAGAACAACCAACCCTCAGAAAATTGTACAGATTTAATGATCCACTCGGTATGTTCCTTTCTAAACATTTGATTTATTTACTCTCTCATTCACTTGAATTGGAGTTGGGGTTCTTTGATATAAACAGTCGGTTTTCTGCGTGTATTTCAGAGTTTCAAGACCCTTTCTGTTTCCTGAAGGTGGGCAATCTGCCAGTACTACATCCGTCACCATAGGTTTTACTCAATGTCTGTTCAATGACTCTGCGTATTTGGTCGCTGAGATTCAAAAATCACTCATAAATATGCATTTTTTGAGGCAATATCGAGGTATTCATATATCATGCATTTGCTCACCTGTTTAGTAGTTATGACTATCAGCATTCCACTTCGGTTTCAGATGTTTAGGTTATGTGGTCTAGAAGAACAGTTTGTTTATCCTTCGTGGATTAATAATCTTCAAAATTGTATTCTGTCTATGTTTGCGTTGGGATTAGTAAGGTGATTTTGAAAACTTTTTAGCATGATAAATTATTTTAAAATTTATTCAAACAGAATTTTCTTCAGGTAAATAAGTACTACTAATGAGTGGTATGATAATACTGCTTAGTTTGTTAGTTCGTAGTTGGGAGTTCGTTTGAAACATCACTCTTATCGCTTACCATATCTGGTCACAACCAGCATAAGTGAGATAATGAACCTTCTGACTTATGCTATGACTTGTTTAAAGGGTGTGTGATGTTACCGTTAGACCTGCCTTATCGGAAAAAGTTATGAATGCGATTAAACACCGACTAGCAAGTTAATAAGTGCTGGTGGTAAGCTTAGTAATATTTACTGTCTGTAAAAGGTTGATTATCCGTAAATTAATTTCGGGAGGACTCCTAAAACGCAGTGAATTGAGAGTTTATGTAAATGGTATGCTTTTTTTTGTATAAAATGCTCATTTTTTGTGTCTGGAAATCGATGAGTATTATGAACAAATAGCTTAAAAGAATTCCATTAGGTTGATCGTCTTTAAGAATACTACTATACAACTGCATTTCACTGGTTTAGACAAGTGACTTTCGATAAATCTGTTATCTATTCTAATATCTTTGCACTGAAAGCCTTCCGCAGGTTATATCACGTTACATTACTCCTTGTGGAGCTGTGGCTCAGGGGTTTAGGGAGATGACTATCAACCATTGAATCATGGGTTCAAACCCTGCTCCACATCCTGAGATTCAGGCAGCCAGCTAGTATCACTAGCCCTCAAACCACAGTCGTGGCTCATTGCCTACTGCACGAGTGTGCACAAGGTTGCTGAGTGCTTATCGTATGTCCTGCATTAGTCTTTTTAAAGTGATTTTGATGATTCAAATATGTCGTGAAACTGTGTTATATACTCTCGTGCAGTTTTACGGTGTTTTCCAAGTATCAACACTGCATGTTTCCAGTAAAATTAGGAAAAAACATCATAGTGAATGACAGTAAGGGCACGATAACGTCGTGTGACTATTCTTGAAATAAGTAGCAGGAATTGCAGATTCTTGTGCTAGTTAAACGAATGTTTGTCACCAAAATTAGGCGAATTTTTCTACTTTTACCCCTGCAACAATGTACCTGTCTTTACCAGTGTACCTTTGACTTGACGAAAAAGCTAACAACAACCAGTCGTTATGTCTGAATGCTAATTGCGCCATTCTTACAGACATTATTCTGTTTCCTTTTATTAGAAAATATTATTTGAACAGTAAATTTGTTTAAGTATTACAGGCTGCAAATTTCATACTCTGTCAAAAATGTTGACTGGGATAGAGCGTTTCCTAGGTTCGATCTGTCAGGTAGTATCCTCATGCGTTGAACATAACTCAGTGCACTGATCTCACAGTCGCTAGGTTGTATTGTGTTGTATCTAGATTGTAGTATTTTGAATAAAGCAAGAACAAAGACATTTGTAGAATGAAACGAGCTCATTTTATTTCTTAGTCTTTCATCAACTGCAAGCAGCCTACAATTGGAATGAAATATTATTAGTAATAAAATAACAAATCTATCCTAGTTGTTGTATTTACGGCTCATCTCAAACAAACAAGTCTGAACTCTGCGATCGGGGAAATGACACTAACACAAATATGTCGATGATAATTTCATTGTTTGCGATATGAGTCATGCGTCAAAGTTGTTCCATACCATCAACCACTTTCATCCAAAAATAAATTTTACAATCGAATACTAAATTGAGGGCGGATTAAATTTTTTGGATCTGAGCATAAAATGGAGATTTGATGGTACAGTTGAGAAAACCATCCACAGGAAAAGACAGGTGAATTTGTCAGTACTTTCACTGCAATATTTTCTGTCCTGTCAACTATAAGTGTGATTTAATCAGGACACCCTTCACTAAAATAAGAACGCTATGCTCAAAACACAAACAAGAAAAATTCACTATCATTGAGAAGACTCGTAAAGAGAATGGATATCCGAAGAAAATTTATCACAAAGAGTTCTGTTGAGAGACCTAAAAACCCGACCTTTGAGAATAAACCTGTTTTTCTTCGTCTAGCATTCAGGGGTGATGAGAAATCTGAAACAGTTGACAGAAGGATAGAAACTGCACTGAGAAGAAGCTTCCCTGCTACCGGACTGATCTCAATTTACAACAGCAGTTCGCTTAATAACACGTCACCTCCAACTGTGTATATCAGTTCACCCGTGGTTGTAGAAGCAAGTACATAGGACGAACTGAAAAAAGGCGTCTACCCGATTTTGCCAGTAAGTTCTGAGAAATCTATGTCGGAAAAGTAGCAAGGTCTTTACCAGCACAATCATCAGGCACCTGATAGAAACCAGACATCAAATAACTGCTTCTCAATTCTTCAAGATAAACAACAAACAAAGAACACTATGTTTATTATAGTTTGCCGACCCTCTCACCATCAAGCATTTTCAAGCTAACCTTTGTACTCAGAAAGAGACTGTAATTAACCTTTTTTTACCCTTATAACTACACATAACGTTTTGCATCATCTCTTTATTAAGTGCTGACTAACTGTTAATCACAGCTTAACTTTTTCCGATTTCTTTCATTTAGTTGCGTAACCTACTGGTTCAGTACAGTACATCACCTTATTAAAGGCTCTCTACTCGAACACTTGTAGGCGTATTAGAGCCTATGGTGAGATGTCCAGGGAGCTATACTCATCGAGTGGTGTCCGTCAAGGATGCCCACTGTCTCCATTCTTATTCAATTTCACCACAGATATTTTTATGGAGGTCTCCCTCACGTCACCGGGTTACACAGACGTTGACCTAATCGCAGGAGAATTTTCGTTAGACCTAGAATCTGGAGATGACATGACATAGTCCTGTTAAGTGAAGACGCTGACAAGATGCAGAGTCCTCTGAACACTTTGAGTGGTAATTTGAGAATGTTTGGGATGCGTTTCTCACCATCCAAATGCAATTTGTTGCTCCAGGATTGGTCTTCAACGGTGCCCCACCGTGGCTAACAATAGAGAGTGAAGTGGTTGAGTGTGTCGACCATTTCACTTACCTGGGAAGTAGGATCAGCCCTGGTGGCTGGCTGAGTGGCTGGTGAAATCTCTGCACGAATACAGAAGTCTGGACTGGCTTTCGCCAATTTACGCCACATGTGGTGCCGCCGTGATATCCGATTGTCTATTAAGGGTCGTGTGTACTGCACAGCAGTCCGGTCTGTTCTGCTGTGTATGGCTGTGAAACATGGTCATTGAAGGTGGAAGACATGAGAATGGTTCAGGTGTTTGACCATCGTTGCCTTCGTAGTATAGACCGTATTCCGTGGTGTCACCACATGAGTAACGTAGATGTCAGGTATAGAGTTTTAGGTAGAAGAGGTAGATCAGTTGACGAGGTTATGAACCTTCATCGACTGAGGTGATTGGGATACGTACTACGTATGCCTAGTCGTCGATTGCCTCGTCACACAATGTTGGCTGAAGTAGGTCCAGGCTGTAAGAGGGCCCGAGGTGACCAGACTAAAAGATGGCACCAATGCATGAAGTCTCTGACTGTTGGTTTGAGCCATGTGGGGCGATGCAGACTAGGTGGTTGGGGTCGGCGGGACAAGAGGAACCAGTGGTTGGAGACTCTGGGTGATATGGTTCAGAACCGATGTCAGTGGCGCAGATGTATACACATATTATCCTCATCTTAACGACACTAAACCGAATCTCACCATTTTGTCATTCTTCCTTTCTCTCTTCTCGTACTTTATGTTTCTTGTGACTGAATTTTCTTATCTTCATCTTTCACCTCACTGCCTTTCTGCTTGATGTACTGATATGAGGTGTGACAAGTCGAACCGTTACGCAGTAACGCCTGGTCCTATGTTGATATTGATGATGATTTGTAGCCTGCTGGCTTTGTAATAAGCTGTTGTTTTGCACTCTTGTCTGTTTGTTGTCCTCTCTGTCCTCAGCTGCTGACTTTTCTATCTTATCAAATAGAAGTTGCCATTGATTTTATCTTAGGTTTTTGTTTAATAATCCTGTATTGCCTTGGCTCACTAACCTACTGTTAACCGTGGTTTGGAATCTTCAGATATTTTTACATACCCAAAGTATGTTATATCATTATTACTACCAGTACTTCGTTTCAGTTCTAGGCTGTTTATGAAAGGCCATGAAATGAAGTGAGCTCATTTCATTTTACAGATGTCTTTGTACTTGGTTTATTCAAATTTGTCACAGGAACTAAGTGTATAAATTGTAACATTAAAAAAGTATGCAGCACCAATGAGGATTTTTTAACCCTTAACAATAGTTATTTGTTTTATTTATATCGTTATATTTCATTAAAAACCTTATATAACTTACTGAATTCTCGTTTTTATTTTTTCTACTTTTTCTCTTACAAGGATCCTACAACAATTAATTGCAGCATGCTGGAAGCATGCTTAGTTCTTTTTAACCATAGTGTAAAAGAATTACAGAAAGTTGATAATACTACGAATGATGTGAGTTATTTAAGCTATGCAGCCCATACTCTAGTGAACTTTTTACCCACAATATTCATGAATCATGCTTTATAAGTGACTGACTATGCAGAGTTTGGAACTTCAAGTGGTTATGTGAGTAGATATGGTAGGCTTTCAAAGCAGATAAAATATCCACAGAATGAATTTAAAGTTAAGATAACCGGTTATTTCTACATGCTGTTTTGATAATAATATTAATAAATAATAATGGTAGTTAATAATAATGGCTTTATTCCAAACAACATGTTTAATACAGTATCGAATTCTCAGCATGTGATATTCGAACAAATTCACTCCCAAAACAATATTTCCAAACATTTGAATGATGTCTATAATAACAGAATTAAAGACAATAACTTTAAGCAGCTGGTTAGTATCGGATTAGTATCCTATGTTTAGTGGTGGTAGTGGAAGCCAGTAGAAGAATGTTCTGTTCGAGACAGGTATCTGTGGAATAAATGTATGATGTACAGTTGTACATTCAAAAGTCCATTACTGGCTAATATAACATTTTCCCTTCGTTTTGTTATCAATTCGAAAAACGGCCAGTTCAGAACATTTTAAAAATCCGCAAGAGTACGTGATGGGTTTGGAGGACATATTTGAAAGACTAAAACAAACTTGAAGGAAAGAATTTGATGTAATAAGTCTGGTGCAAAATTTTATTGGTAACGCAAACTGCAAACAGACCGCATTTAGAGTAACACTGCAAGTTAATTCAGTTTCACTTTCTATACTTTATCCTCTTAGCATGAGGCCTCTAGAGACTATTTATTTGGGTATTTGTTTGATTGGTTTTCAATTTTTTGATTAAGCAGAGACTAGTTATTGTATTCACGTGTCTCATCCTCACGCTCTAATATTCAACTGTAATCATGGTAGAGCTAATGTTTTATTTGAAACGCTATATCTTTAAGTGATTGGTTACTTAGCATTTAATGATGGTTGAAAGACTGGGATTTTCCATCAGAAATGATGATTGATATTTTCAAGGATATTCTCTGTTAGCAATTCCTCCGAGAATCTGAAATCCCAGCGTATGGATGTTTTTAATTCGCTAGACAGATCTGTATGTTTTTTCAAATTATTCCAAAAAGTTCATGGAGCTTAGGATATACCAAATTTACATTCCTATTTTGTTGTTATTTAAATAATAAAGTTGTAATTTAGTTGCGCATCACTACTACCGCGGTTAAACCCATAGATGTCCCTATGAGTCATATATTTTTTAAGGTCCTGGATTTGATCCCTAACCGGGTCGTGTTTGCGTACTGCTGAGGAGTAGTCCCATACTAGGACGAAACAGATGTCCAGTGCTCCCAGGTTTTCAATGGTTTCCTAACCGATATCAGTTCGTTATGAATACTATCTCATATATTTTTTTGTTCTGCTTTCTTGCCTAAAGAAATTATAAAAGTGTTCGATTTTGTCGTTTATTAACGCTCAGTAGGGATAATATGATTGCTGTTAACTCTGTCCCACTGTTTGTTTCCACCCAGAAGGTGGACAGTTCTGCGAAGTGTGATGGCCAGAAGTCCACTGGTTCTTTAATTTCCTTTGCTGCTGATGATACAGTGAAAAATATTTGGTTACAATGTGTAGATACTGGCGAAGCAATAAAAGATCTATTGGTATCGTATAGTTCTAACACAAATAAGGTAAGAAGCAAAATGTTTTCTTTTTTATTTATTGTATGCCTTCGATATCCTGCGAACATAATAATCGTGATTAGTACTACTGAGGTTTGGTCAACCAGGTAGAATCACTAGACCTCAGACTGATCGCCTATTGCATAGATGTGTACAAGATGGCATTCCATTCCGCCTTAGTTTAGGCATCAATTGACTCTAGATGGTATGTGTATTGAAATTGCATCAGATTAATGCGAGATAGAGCATAGTAGTTAATGTTTCATTTTTAGCTTAAATTATTAACAGTGAGAGTGATGAAATGAGAATTGTATGCAGGACTTTTATGAGATACTTCTCTCAAACTGACTGTCTAATTTTGGTATTCATTTGTATGTTTGCACGTAAACAAGTTTATGAATTGATTCTGTACACTAAATTTATTGATATTGCTGTTCACCAGCCAAGTTGATTACATGTAAACTACTGGCGTTTGTATCTGAGCTGGGAAAGATTATATTAATAGCCTATTTTGACTGCCTTTTGTCTGATTCATGATAACTTGAGGTTTTTGTGGGTGTTCTAAGGTAACTGTAGTTTTTTACGTCGTGTTAGGTTACTGCTACTTCCTCAATGTGTAATAAGTATTTTTCTGTCAGTATCGACAGCATAATCATAAAACTTATTTACCCAAAGTAGTATTAATCATTTGTAATTTAATTTTTTAAAGTGATTTATTTTTTAGAGACCTCGGTAATGGTTCAATGAGTGCATATCATTTTCCTGATTAATAATTTATAGTTAAGATAATAAACTCTGATGTTTAATGAACATTTAATCTTATTTCATCTAACTACATTCTTCTCTGTATCTACCGAAATACTTCAGCTGTGGACATAAAAATCCGAAATACATTTGGTCCACTGTAATAATTTTTTTCAACTGTTATTTTCTACCCCTTCCCCCTCACTCCCTGTCGCTTGTTGTCCAATTAAAATAGACGATGAAATGTCCCATGTTATTGTTTGCACAAAATCGTAAAGTACTATAAAAGGGAGCAAACTGAGGACGGGTTGCTTCGTTTTCATGATGAGCGACGACACCGTCCAAAGTGTTGTAACCGGAAACGAATCGATTTTTATGGAGCCTTTTTGTCTCGCCGCATTTCCGTTCTTAGAGTCCTTGAAGGTCTCCCTGAAGGAGTATGAGAAACAGACGTACACACACTACATTGGGCGAGATTCACATTTGCAGGGTGACCAAATAGCTTACTTTAAGTTTGTTTGCTTTAAGGCTAGTGAACGCCGGTCAGTAGGTGGTGTAGTGACATGAAGGTCAGTTCTGTTTGTTCCCATTATTTATTTCATAGAATATCCCTGAAATGTTCTTGTCGGTCGTTCTCGCGAAGTTCTTATAAGGTTTCTGGCTGTTTACTCACAATCATCCCTGCAATTCACTGCTTTATGACAATAGTTTGTGGGCGCGGAAGTTGACAGGAGCTGAATTGGAGAGCATAAGGCCATTGCTGATATCCGGAACAGCTGCATTTAATGTTGTTGATTTCGTTTATGCACATTATGGTAAACGATTGAATAGTCAAGATGTGTTCAATATGCGCTATTGCTTCTTCGCTCAGTGTAATTTGACCGGTAATTAAACTTTCCCTTGTAACGATGTTGTTGTAGGCAGTTATGAAAAGTTGCAGGCGCATATAATCAGTCAGGGTGGATCCGCATCCTTCTCTGTCACAGAGGGTGGAGATCTGAAATCATTTTTTTTGCCACAGCCGATCAGCTGAAATTAACTGAAAACTGCCTTGATCTACTGGGTCTCGATGGCACTTACAAGACTAATAATGAGAACTTTTCTCTCCACGAGTTAGTAGCCATCAACATCAACTTCATGGCTATTCCCATAGCTTTTACTTTCATAATCAGTGAGACATCAGAACTGATTGGTGCATTTCTGAGTTTTTTAAGATTAATATTGGAAGCTGCAGAGTGGGTGCTTTCATAAGAGACGACTGTCCTGCAATTTCGTCTGCATTATGCCAAGTTTTTCCGCACTCACATCACCTCCTGTGTCGTGTGCACATCATTCGCAACGTGATAAAAAGGGTAAGCTTGTGTGCACAAAAAATAGGGGAATTTTTTTATGTTTGCAAAGATTACAGCAGGAACAAAGGCCCTTCTCCGGGCCATTAAAAATGTGATTTCAGTGACTTCTTTCTTTCTTTTAAATAAATAAGAAGTGATTATTCATACCTGAATGCTTCACTTATCGACTGAATGAATGCATTACAGAATATTAGACAGTTAAAAAGTGTAGAACGGAAAATGATAACTATCTAATTTGTAGCTATGGTTAGAATAATTGAAAAGTCGAAGCACATATACCCATTAAAGCTCTTTTAACAGGTGAAAGATAATGTCACGTACCATTGTAATTACTCTGAGCACAGTTGTAGTAGGCGACGCTCACAAATCTTAGCAACTGTGTTAAAAAACCCTTTTATTGCAAATTTGCCACGGGGATTAAATAATTAAATGAGGCTTGATTTTTTTAAATGTTGACACCTTAGTTAACATCAATCGTCACTGCAAAACGTAAACATTTTGGTTACTAAGCTGCTTCAATTATTTGCAATATCCTCATGAGTAGCCTTCATTATTGATGCATATTAGTTAAAAGTACTAATCCGAATATTGAAATATATAGAGAGATGTTATTGCTTGATTGGACCGAATTGATCAGTCTCTGTTGGCATATTAAATACTCACATAGTATTTATAAGCCAATTTACTGTAGTTATTCGATAATGACCACTTCTTAGAAGCAAAGGAAATTAAAGGAATGCTGTCTCTTAATCACAACTGAAATGAAATAGTTTCCCCGCTCTCATACTTCAACTTGAACAGCAAATCTACTCTCAATGAAAAGTTTCATAGTGCAGAGTACATGGTAGCAATTTCGAAGCAAACATGGAGATACTTTGTAAAGTTTGCCTATATGAACTTGATTACTCAGTATCGGTTTTCGAAGACCACCTTAATGTTGGTCAGAACTACCAAGGAAGAGTAATCAGTTTCTCACCAAGATTATCCTCAAAATTACAGCTAGCAATGTATTGAAGGTATCCTGACCAACAATGGACTGGATGGTTTGAAAAAACTTGGGCACCAAGTTAGTATGATTCATTGTATACGATGTATTTTTACTTGTGTAATCCTGGCCAATGTCAAATTCATACTCTTAAAAAGGATCTTCCTAGCAAGATCGAAACGTTGAGGATTATTACAAAATATTTGTTTATTTTGTAATTTGTTTTAATATACTACGCCGGGATTATACACGTAAAATGCACCTTATACAATGTAGCAGTGTATTCTTACAAAGATTTAAATATATCGATGAAAAGATTGTGTATTGCCGAATGGAATAATATATTATGAGTACATTTCAAATGAAAAGTTTGGCAACAATGGTAAGCTTTCATTTCCGTGAATTATTAAGAAAATATTCCGATTGTTGGTATGATCACGGGCAGTAATTTTGTTCTAATTATTACCATTATGTGCAAACTTTCAATTCATACATTTAAGATTTAGATTTTCCTGCAAACCTCATTTACAGTATTAAGTTACACTCAATACCTATTGATCTGGGCGAATACTAGTACTCGCGCTTCGTCCTACTCGGGACTCGTCAGCTGAATGTATCAGGACCCCAGTCAGTGACGTGGTTCCCACTTTGGATCAAACTCAGTACCCATCGCTTAAACAGGCAAAGCCTTAATCCCTAACCCGAGTACCAAATAGAACAAAACACCAGTCCTGGAGTCCTCTGTTAGTCACTGAGATCAACGTTAGGTCATGAATCAGCAGCAGTATCAAGGTATCCGCATAGGAGCCCATATACCAACATCGGTCGAGCAATTCAGCCCTGTATAACAATAGGAAATTCCAATTATCATAACAACAATTACACTAAATTGATTTTGAAACAGGCTTCCTGAAATATTACACATTGTTGCTACAGAATTAAATTCTCGACAAATTTTAAATCCATTTTGGATTTGATCTTAACCTGAAGACGATTGATTTCTTAAAACAATTTATCTGACAAGTAATGATTTTATAAGCTAATCTAAATACAGATAGCTTGTCTCAGCTCAACTAATCAGATTCCTACGAGTAAGTGTCCTAGTCCAATAGGAAAGTACCTTGGCCACACAAACATATTGACTTCTAAACAGAGGAACCAGCCAATCATTTTCATTTCAGATTTCTTTCTTCCACCCTAAATAAATTAGGGGGGGAAGTGTACCGTGTAATGAATGTCAACCGTATGAATAGGAATGGTTAGATAGGATATAAGTAATCCATAAAGAAGTCTAACTACTACTATAAGAGTTTATTTAGTAGATATGATGGGATTTTTAGGTTGACGTTCCTATTCATACAATTAGATACTGTATAAACATCAATGTTAACGTTAAGACCTTTTATATAACCAAATCATTCTTTCTTAAATATATAGGATTCAGACTGTCGAGTGTTTACTGATACGCATTTACTGTGGGATAACTTTACTAACCAAGTTAAACCATTTGGTGCCGTACTGCTTGAAACATATTTCAATTGGGTTTCTGTGTACTTTACAACTCATTGTATGCAGTTTGAAGAGGATAGTGAAATCATGTCTACTTTCAAAGAACTGTTCAATAATTACTTATCTTCAGTTTTACCTATCCTGAGTTCACTTATGTAAGTCATACGGTTTCTTTGTGTGAACATAATCATCCTCTTTCTTTAGCATTTAATTGACTACAAGTCCTGAATACATTTTATCACGAATAGTCAATAGCTAGGGGACTATAAATAATCTAAATATTCCCATTGTGATAATTAGAAAACAGAGTTTGAAGCGATTATGTACTTTCGGTAAATTCTCATCAAGCTTTACAGTTGCATTTAAAAATTATTCAGTATGGTCATTTGATACCAATATGGTTAGTTGAACTCGGGTATGCGAATTAGAGGATAACAATAAAAGCGATAGTAACAAAAGTATCTGGTTTGAAGTTAAAGACCATCGGAGGGGAAGGGGACAAACATCTAAGTACATATATTGGGTTTGGAAATTTTAATTGCTATCGTTTCTGGTAAGCTTGGTAATTTGAGGCCCACAAACTTGGAGGATTGTGATACCACTTTTTAAAGAATGGTACATACTGAGGTCTTGTCAATCTGATGCTCATTATCTACTGGAAGGGCGGGTATTGAGCTTTTGATGGATTTCATTTTTCCTTTGCGTAACCACGCTGGACAGTGTTCAATGAAGCGATGATGCGCTTCTCCACAGCAGCAGTTACATTTATAAATGCACATAAATGTGGTCAAATTGGATAGCCTATCCTTCAACTGCATTGGCATCATACAGCGAGTAGCACATTTCAAACGTAGTATGGTGGCAAAGAAAGTTTCTTCTATTCGATTTTTGAGTGTCAGTGTTTCTGCAGCTGCACCTCATTTGATCGCTAAAGTTAGATATGATCCTTTCTTCGGTACCATCTGAAGGCACGTTTTCCCAGCTGTTTTCATTGTTACAGTTCCTACGAACTCAGGATAGCCATTCTCTTATAAGGAGTTCTGTATTATTCTTATTTCATCGTTCAGTGTTAGCTGTGGAAATCTTACTGCCTCGAAACATTGGTGTAGGAATTAAATTCCTTTTATACGAAAAAAGGACAAATGATTAGAAATGTGTATAATGTGCGACCCATAATTTTTTACTTTATATACTATGCCTGATACTGCCATATGTTCTCGATAGCAAAATATCCAGAAATGGCAGATATCCGTCTTTCTCTGTTTCACATGAACTCGATTTGTGTATGTACACTGTTAAATATCAGGATTAGTATCATTTTTGTACAGAATGAAAGTATCGTCCATGTATGTGCAATAGAAGGGCAGTTTATCTATCGTGCTACGCAGTGGTCCACTTTCTAATTTTGCTATAAACATGTCGACTAGAAGGAGGACCTAATGGTGAACACATTGCTATACCTACTTGGAGGTAAATTTCCTTTTTAAACTGAAATTGTACATTCATCGTAAAATGAAGAAGCAGCTGTCTTAGGTTTGCAAGTGATAAACCTACCTCCATTTTGTTATCTAGCAGTGAATCACAAATAAAATCAATCGTTTCCAGAAGAGGAACATTGGTAAACAAGGCAGTAACGTCCATAGAATTCATTGTTTCATTACTAATGTTCTTGTCTTAGAACATTGAAATAAGTTCAAAAGTGCCCTTTAGGCTATATTTAGCCACCTTACGTTGTAGCAGTTTCAGTTTATCTACCGGTCGTATTATATTAATAATCATATAGCACTCAGTATTGACAAATCACTCATTTCCGACTATAAACTACTCAATGAGGGCTGTTATTCATTAGTGTAAGAATTTGATAAACAACTACTATGCCACAGGTACTAACATCTGTTTTACCTATAAAGGCGTTGGTATAGATTGTGTAACTAACTAACATACATTAAGTATGATGGAATACTTAGTTCTGGGGCAGATCTAACCAGTGAGGAATTCCTGTTGTCGTCCACAAAATAAAAACTCCATATCAAACAAAGCAATATATATTCTTTTTTTCCGGAATATATATTGCTTTATTTGATCTGAGGCTTTTATTTTGTAGCCACTATGAATTCTTCACTTGTTAGATCCGGTACTTCCAAACTTCTTGGAGAGTACGGTTGTCTTGACATTAGATATTTATTTAACTAACTACCTGAAACCACTAGTCTAAGTTATTTCCAAATATCCACGAGTGTCATATTTGATGCGGTTACTGGGGAAACTTAATATCTCCGTAGGCCGCGATGAGATCGAATCTTGACACAATTATTATCAGATCAACCACTATTTTTCTGAAGATTCCTAGCTAGTAAGTCGATACTTGGATTGTTGGTGGTTGCAATCTATTAAGATGGTTCAAACGTTAGCGTAATTTATTTTAGTTCTTATTGTTGGTGGTAAATTGTTTTGGGAGCACATCCACTGTTATAGCCACTAACTGATGTGTGAATATCAACTGATAGCCACGAACGTTCGACAACCTAGGTGATTTCCACACCCGTCTAATTAACGGAGAAGGCATAATAAGATGATTGGAAAGTGTATTCAGGTAGATCCGAAGTATATCGCAAGATATGTAGAAAGTGTACAAGGCCTTAAAAGCGTAAACGACCTAACCACAATGTCAGTGAATGAAAACAAAAGTAGATGCATGAGTGAGATTCACAATTGATGAGTTATCTTTCCAGTCTAGCTGTAGTCCTAATTATCACAAAGTAAATTTCGTTTTTTCTGCTGATTATAATTGTTTAAGATTTAACTATATTGAGATATTTCAAGTTGTTATTCATCGTAGACTGACATCAGTTGGGGGAACAAAGGAAACCTGGACAGCTGTTTCGTCCTAGCATGGGACTCCTCGGCAGTGCGCACCCACGACCCCACCAGGGCTGGAACCCGCAACTTTCAGGCTCCGTGGCCAGCACATTACTGTTGAGCCACTCGGTCAGAATCCAGTCGTCCATATTTCCAACTCACGATATAGCGCAACCGTCACCCAATGTCATCGTTAAGTAACTGTCCTTACGATCATCACTATTATGGGTGAACGGAGATCAAATGGAGTGGAATGGTGGAACTGTTGTCAGTCTAATGTGTTGGTTGTGCAATGAAATCACTATTGACAGCACAGTTACGAAATGAGGAGACAAAATCTACAGATGATGACCCATTTATATACATTTATTGGGGCATGGATGTGTGTGTTTGTTTACTAAGGGTCAAGTAATAATTACGTAGTGATGACGTATATTCAAGTAGGGAGGATATCATAATAATATCATAACGAAATGAAGAATAACAAATGTGAAGTATTACGTCATGCTTAAAAATGACTGCAGGTTGCGCTATGAATAAAGAAGGGTGTAGAACTAACGAAATAAGAAAATGAGTGTTCATTGAAGTAATGACAATATAGGAGAAATGAATGAAAGGTTAAAATGTGAAATTTGTTGTTCATAATGAACGTATCGAACCTATTGTGGCCCAAAGTAAACAAAATGGATGTAGATATTTCTTTGGAACACATAGGTCCGGTTTTCTTGCGTTTATTCCTATGGCTTCGGCTATAGATAAGATTCGAAGTTGTACACCTTTAGGAAGAATGCAAGGGACACGGTATATTACAGAAAAGGTGTGATCTATCTGCTAAACTTCATCAATAAACGCATTTCGAAACCTAGAGAGAAGATAAAGACAATGTTGCTTTAGAGCCTGAAGAAGTTATTGAAATCAATTATTCGCTCAAATTATTCTTGTTCTGAATAATCTATGGGGATCTTTAAATTATTAAGATTTAACTGGTGTGTAGGACTTGATGGCTTCGTGATTATCGATAGGCATTCTAGGAGCCAGTGAAGATATATTTAGGGAAGATATATGTCCCATCTCTAATGTTGCTATGGTTTTAACTTGTTCAATTTTTTCTGCTTTCCTTTTGTAATTTCTTTAGAATTAATTAGTTTGCTATTATCACCTTCATTATGATCTTTGTTACTTTCTTCACCTTCTCTACGTCTTTCAAGTGGACACTGCAATACCGTATTCTACATCTACCAACAATTTCCACCTTATCAATCTCTTTGCCTTTCTGGTTATTTACATTATCCGGTAGATTATAAGGCAACTATATCCTGGTATATATTGTAATATATATAACTACGATTGTACAGTTTTAGAAAATTCTATCGTCTAGAAAGATTTTATTCTCGGAATTATTTCTTCTGTACTTTTTATTTAGAGAATTATAGGCTATTCTGCTGGGTTTCTTTGAGAAGTTAACAAAAGTATAAGCTGCGTGGTTGAAAATTGATTTCACCGTATAAGATCCCTTTATTCCCTATCTCTGGCTAAAGTTTAAGTGTCTTATTATTCTCGCCTCCATCAGCGGTTTGAACATCCTTTCACCTACTGATGTCTGGGCACCTAGGTAGTAAGTATCCTTAGCCCCTCACACAATTGCTGTGGCTCACTGCCAACTGCAGAAACGTGCACAAGATTACTGAATGCATTTCAGTCTCCATTCGACTCGAGTAATCTTTGTATGTGTTTGAACATATTTCAATTATTTTGATATTGTGAATTGCGGCGACTTAATCCACTGCAATTTTGTACTACGTTGCACTATAATCTATCTCACTGTAAGGAACGTAAAACAATGGTTCAGCACTACCTTGGTCTCAAGTTTTATTTGACTAACATTGACTATCTGTGTAAGCATTGTAACCTAGTATTTTTTTTTCAAATTTTTATCAGGACGTATTATTTCCTAAATCATCATATTTTATCGGATCCTGCTCAGACTTATTTTTTTGATAATATGAAGTTGATCCAGTCAGTGAAAAACATCACTAGTTTTTTAGTTCAACTAGCTAGAATTCCCCCAAATCCAAAATTGTTTATTGACTGGTTTTTATGGGATTCTGTTGATAAACCATTTCAAGGAGAAATTGTTTGTAAATGGTTAAAAGAAATCTGGTGCACGTATTTTACAAATACTCAGTTGCTTTTAGCCAATCCACTCACAGAATTACTTACTAGCATACTGGAACTTATTAATAATTGTCTACTCAATACGCAGATGATCATTTCAAAGAATACCTTTGAACAGAATAATTTGTTAGCATGGCTTACAGATCGTGGGGAGTTATTTCAAGTTATCCTTCCTAACTGGATGCTTACAATTGATGATTTAATTGGTTAGTGACTTCTCTTTTTGTTTACTTGTATTGCACTTTTGGTTATTTCACTAGTCGAAATCGAGCTCGGTAAGGAGTCTCCCTTGTAGAGAATTATTTAGTACTTAATGTGTGCATTTCTTTGGCCATGATGTAATGATGCCTTATTTGAGAGCTGGTGGATGTTTGATTGGCTTGTTTACTTCGTGATTAGCAATACAATGAGCTGTGGATCATTTTTAGTTCTTTACTTAGCGAAGATGATCAGCATTTAGCCGAATATATGACCGCAATATCACATGAATAGGTCTCCAGGACGGTATGAATTATTGTATCGTTTCAGAAGTTGAGTTTCGTTTCACACAGGCCTCGTCAGATTCACCAGCACACACTAAGTTTAGCCGGAAGCGGCTACCTTGACGTGGTGAACAAAGTTGCATATCACAATAAATCAACGAGCCACTCTGGTTGGAACCTTTGTTCCTTGAGGTCCTACTATGCCACAAAGGTCTGTTTGGTAGTGATTAAACAACAAGCAGTTACCGTTGTAGTGTAAATTACTACTCTGTGATTGGATTCCGCGGCAAAGTTGTGCTGGTGGCTGGGAGGGTGTGTGT
Organism: Heterobilharzia americana; assembly: GCA_944470555.2. NCBI lineage: Eukaryota > Metazoa > Platyhelminthes > Trematoda > Strigeidida > Schistosomatidae > Heterobilharzia > Heterobilharzia americana. The sequence goes on along the minus strand of OX104134.1, from coordinate 109,808,077 downwards.
TTCCCGCAGATGACCTGCATTATCACAGTGATACTGCTTTGCCTGCAAGAACAAGGTCGGTTACAAAATTGGGACATTATTGCCTAGCCTGTGACCATCCAGTGCATTGCGTGTTAGTTTTCTAGTTGGATTTAATTCAGTGACAGTCGAATTTCGAAATTCCAAAAAACTACGTGTCATCAAGCTCAAGCAGATGCCGCTTGAGATCTGCGGTCATACATCACTCTTACTAATCCATTTTATTTTTCAGGTACCTTCATGGTGTCGGCGTCCGTGAGATGCTAACGGCCCTCATAGGTCTATCAGCACCCAAGTTCTCTCGGTACATGTCGGCTGTAGTGCACAAAGTACACTTTATGTGTCCTCAATGTTCAGTGATAGATATGCTTTCCAAATCGTTGACCTGTACTCTTTAGGTTTCTCTTTGCCATTATTGTTGTTTAGTCGTATCAGATTATCGTTTCCTAGGGCGATTACTGAGCTTATTCACCCTTCAACAAGCTTTACAAATCATTGAAGATAATAAACTGCACGTTTCAAATTGTTGAGTGTTTTCCAATGGCATTACACTTTGAAGTAGTATTTGTTAACTGTTGGCAAACATTATGCTTTTTAGCTTTAGGAAAGCAGCTGTGAGATAAGCTTGTCACATACGATGAAGTGACAATCGGCCATGGGCGTAAACCCAATGTACATACTACCAAGTAGAAATAAATAAACTAGAAATCAACCAGTGAAACTAGCAATCGAATATTACGTCAATAGCGAAATTCAAATGGTTATTTAATCACTTCACGGCAGTATAACCTGACGAAAAAGTGGGGTATAAAGATTGACATATGGCAGGGCAAATATCGTGTATGAGCCTTTACACAACTGTAAAATACTTCACTTCTTTATGAACTGGTTAAGTGATATAAGGTCCAAGAATAAGCTGCAAAGCTTATATAACGCCGAACCGTTATCCTCCTCATCCTGAGCTATAAGTCCTCATTCTTAAGTAGAGTTTATAATGGGGATAGTATCCCGGGTAGGTGATAATTTCTTTCACACTATAACTTTGTTGAGTTTTGCTAAAAGGTGTGAAGATTGATTCAAGTGGTGACTTGATTGCCACACCTCCAGACTATTTGTAGAATTCATTTTCTCGAACAAGAAATATGTATTCATCGCGCGTCTCACAAGAAGCTATTTTAAGGTGTAGGCTAAAAACCTTTTTTTCTGTATCACATACTGTCAGTTCATTATGCTTAAAGTTTACTGTTTCCAGTAGAGGAACATTGGTAAATATCAATATAATAATGCCATGCGACATCATGAATATATTGTTTACCTTCAAGTCTTCAATTTTACCAACGAATTCTTTTAAATTATTCCTTACAATATATCTATGGCATCGTTTCAGAAGTTGTACTTATCGTTTAGCAGTTGTATGCCATGCGGAATTAGGCATGTCAGCAAATGGTTACAAGGGCGAGTGATATTTATGCATAATACACTGCTGAACAGTTTGGATAGGTAGAGACCACTCAGATTGGTTTTTAGATTTTGGCAGCCAGACCAGAGTGATCTAAGCACCGGATGACAGTTTTGCTCTTTTAGAACCAAGGTCATCAGTGATGTACGCCAACAAATTCAGCTGATGGAGCTCGTTACAGAGGCAGGTAGTATGTATACACTTTTGGTAGATCACGAAGTGTATATATAGCCATCCTAGTAGGTGTCAATACTTATTTTCGTCGCTGTTGTTATACAGCCATTGTTCATATGTAGCCACTAAACAAAACACTTCCATTTTCTTATCACTTATTTTGCAACCAATCAAAAAATAATCTGCTTCTCATCATAACAACTAATCAACTCTCTATATTTAACCTATTCATCAATTCGTTTATCGCTGTTTCTTCAATTATCAGTCTGACTATATGATATAGCTGTGGTTTGGCAGACCTATATTGATACTGGGTGATGATTAAAGGTGAAAGGAAAATCTGAAAATGAAATCCTGCTGCGGGCTAAACTTTCATGCAAGCCTACCAAACCAGAGCTATCACAGATAGTCGAACTGATAATCAATATGATGCTCCTCCTCTCTAATTCAAGTAGATTTGGAGTGAGATGAGAAGTCCTCTATGGGCAACCAGTGTGAGTACGATCAAACAAAAGTAACATGTCAGGAATTCACGTTTGTCGGGTCTCGTAGTTCAGTTGGTAGTTCACCGGGTTGGTTAGAAACTTACTACGCCCCAGATTTTCATTTCACCTTCAAGCATCACCCGGTTTCTTCAATTGTTTTCATGAGTGACTCAGATTTTTTGACCAATGCTAACTAACCTGCGATCCCTTAGTATTTGAATATTAGTTATAGAACTTATATTAATCTAGTGCCAACAACGAGTGGCTAATTGCAAGCAAGTACTTCTTCCCCGAATGCGTCTTTTTCCTTTAAAATTAGTTTTATTGATGATTATTTTAGAGCATAATACAACAAATGTAGATTGTTTATCCAACCCTTTGGGTATTGCATCATTTATATATTGTTATTACTGATTTCCGATTTCAGTTAACCAACCATCCCTATGCATAGAATATATTTGTACAGTTATCAAATTGTGGATAATCTATCAGAAATGGTCAAAAAAATTCAGTTCTAGTCTGTGCGGTTTAACCAAAGAATCTTTATTGAATATCCCAGGTTGGTTATGCGACTGCACATATCCATTCATTTCGTCTACGTTAACCTAATATTAACCTTTTTATGATTCTGCTTCTATGCTTGTTTATTTTTCTCATTTGATTAGTCTTAAGTTGTGCTAAATATTTTCAAAAATACTCTATGAAATTAGTGTATTCTGATTGGGTTTTAATCCTACATGGTATACAGATTAAAACTATTCTATGCACCGAGAGTAGAAGAGCATCTATGATAGTTACGAGTGATTTCAAAGGTTATCCTAGCAACCACTGAAATAGATAGCTAGTTCAATTTCTTTATTTCGGCTGGGAAGGCAAATTTTCATGAAGTAAAGTAGTTTAATTGGTCACTTTAGTTATTGTTATGGTGGCCTTTATAGTCACTCGTAGTTGCGGTGTTTTTATGCTCGAGTATGTGTTTTTGTGCAAATAGATTTCGTCAATGCCGTTATTATATCGGTTAGTTTGTCGTAGGTTTTTTTTCTTCATCACAGTCTTATGAAAGTTTCTTCAGTCTTAGTTTGGACGTTAAATTCAATAATTTTTAGATACAGATATCAAGTCTATATGACATTGTGGTTTCAATGAAAGTAAGGCACAAGTAAGTCTGTTTCACTGCTGTTGACTTCAAATTATGTTGCCGGGAGATTGACAGTTTCTAGTCTTAACATTTGAAGAGTTTCAATCTGTAAGCCTGTTCTAGTCTGTGCAACGTAGATTGAGGGTTAGAAACTCTTTGGATTGATGTTATGTTGTTGTATGACTAGCTTTATCTTTACTCCATTCTTTTCTCACGGGAGAAACCATTGTACGCTGGAGGAAATTTATGTCCAACGTGCTTAACTCATATTTCAATCACTTCATCTGGTGAAGATTCGCAAGCTCATCGATTGACCTACCTCGTTGGTATCATTTTACTCGAGCGGCGTTAACGAGTTATTGGCGTTTGAAGACTTGAAACCCTTTCATATCCTCTAGTTTAACAACCACATATGTTTCACTTACATAGTAGGATAGAGTGAACTCCTGCATAGAACCATCGACCCACAATGGATATGCACATGTTTCACCAGTGCTACAAGTAGCCTAAGTTAGCGATTTAGGGATCCATTTTTAATTCAATTTCATCAGGTCTTATCAAGTAGCAAAACTATTTCTTGTTAATCTAGAAGAAGAGTGAGCAACTGTTGTAAGTACGTCTATGACAATGTTAAAGTAAAAGTGGAGGAAGTTGACAGTCTTGAAGAACACTGAATGTAGAAATCGGGCCGAATAGCCACTGTAGGCTGTGTCTAGTACCACCTACAGTGTTCAACAATGAAATTATCAGCAGTGGCATGCTTACCAAAATTGAAACATTGGGACCTTTCACTACTGTTTAAGTGAGTGCGGTCTATCAAATTAGCATTGAATTATTAAAATTATTGAAACTACCAATATGCTCTGCGTAACCTGTTTATAGTGTACTCAACAAGTTTTTCTCATGGCCATTTATGGTGATTAGTTGATATGTTCATTTATCGAATTCACTAAAATCATTGCACCGTACTTTTCCATCTAGCTGTATTTTAAAAGTAATCAAAGTATCGCATCTGTCAAATTTAGGATGATGCTCCAGGAATGGTCTGCAGCCACTCCTAGTTTAATCATCGTGGAGTGTGTCGACCACTTCACTTACTTGAAGAGTTGCATTAGCATGGACGGGCTGGTTGCTGATGAGATCTCAGATAGGTTGCGGAAGGTTCGTTTGACATTTACCAACCTGCGTCAGCGCTGACATCGACTGGCGAGACATCTGATTATCGATCAAAGGACCAGTCCACTGCGGTGCTGTCCTTTCTGTCCTGTTATACGACAATGTGACATGATCGTTAAAAGTAGGACCCATGAAGCGTTTACGGGTTGTAGCATTCTTTGAGTTTGTGGGAATCATCGTTTGAGCAATGTGGAGGTGAAGCGAAGGGTGAGCCTTCATTGGCTGAGGCGACTTGGATATGTGTTGTGCATGCCGAGTCACCATCTACTCCGTGCCGTTGGAAGAAGTCTCATGGTACCAAGACAAAGACGTGGCATCAGTCGATGAAGTCTTATACTATTCGTCTCAGTTGTATGTGAGATGTAAACTACCTGCCTGGGGTCCACGAGACGATATAAATCATTAGTTTAGAACACTAGATGACATGGCTGAAAATTGGTCACAATGGCGCCTTGACGTTTTCGAAAGCTTGAATATTTGCGCCAACTTTTATCTTCAAACCATTTATTCTGTGACACGAGTTTGTCTACTTTGATATCACTATTTTCCTCTTCGCTTGCTATCTGTATGCTGGTGTTAAGTGTGGCAACTTGAAGCGATACACTTTTGAGCGAGGTTCTACGTTGGTTTCGTCTATCCTCTTGCCTGTTAATCAAGGTGCTTTACATACAACAGTGGTTTTCATTACTTCATATTAGTGGTGAAAAGTTTACTAGAACACGATAGCGTCCATCCTTTTGCATATTATTTTGCACGTTTTAATTAGACTAATAGAAGAGCTTCCTATTTGGCAGATTTCGTTTTGATAAAACTACACTCTTTATATTTTCGTTAGCGTTGTTACAGTGTTCAAGCACATTGGTCTACTTGTACTGTGTTTTTCTGAAAAAATATCTGCTAACAGTTTTTCTTTACCTCTAAGTTGATTCAGCATATATGTTTAGAACACGATATGAATATCATAGTGATTGGTTCATAACTTACCTTAGTATTTTTAGCAAGTGTTATTCTCTTGCATTACGATTTATGGAGTACATTTTCTTCTTATTGATGTTTCAAACCCTTTTTTTCAATTACTTTTCAGACGAATTACTGAATAGAATTGATAAAGTTCTGTCGTTATCGGATACTGCTTCATCGGATTGTTTAGTTGCATATCACCTTTCGAATCTCTCTCAAGGTAAATTTATGAGGAAAATTTCAGGTATATTACTTGGTTTTTCTCATTCAGTTGATGAATCCGTTATGATTTGATGGTAATGTGTTTTTACAGTTCTTAAAGTTGACATGCAACATTTCTGTAGATACTGGTTAAGTATGCTCGTCGATGTTATATCAGCAGGCAAAAGACGAAGGAAACAGAAGTTAAAAGTGAATATTCACTGTTTTTAAAGTATGAAGTAGTCAGTAGAATATTACTGCACACAGGCTAGTCATAGTAATGAAGTTTCGGTAAGAAAATAGGATGATCAATTTGAAAATTATTTAAAAATTGCACGGTTAACGTTGACATTTCTCGAAGCTGAGCAGTTTTTCAATTACCCAACTGTGTTGTCAATAAGGTTTCAGCTCGAAACCGCTTAGCAGAGATTAAATGACGTAATCTTTGATATAAAAGTGCCATGAACTAGCGAAAGGTACTACAACTGAACAATTTGAGTTGTTAGGAACAAGTCAAGCTGGTCTATAGTATTTCACCAGCCAGACCAGAGTGATTTAAACACCAGACGACTGTTTCGCTTGTTTGGAGCTGAGCTCGTCATCAGTGTACCCCGGACTAAACCGGCTTATTGAGCCGAATTTCCAAACCTCAAACGAACGAAACGGCCTTCAGGTGTTAAGATATTTCTGATCTAGCTGGCGAAATGCTAAATATCAATCTGAGTGAGTTCTAACTACTCAACTTATTCACTAGTAGTATCTTTCGATAAAGAACTTTTACGACTGTGTTCTCATTAGGGAAGGTTTATCTTTGTTGCTAAACTCCTGAAATATATTTTGGTAGCTTATAGTCATTTTCATCTTGTTTTTGATTCGTTTCCCTTTCATCTTGCCATGTTCAAAATGCGGTGATGCAATTCATCTATATATGGCTGCATTGTTATTACTTAATTAGCAGTTTTACACATGCTCAACTTCAAAACCCACACTTAAGTGTTGGTTTATGGACTATGGGTCTTGACCAATAATTTTTCAATTTCTACGTCTTAAATTCAATATTTCTTATAATAGTTTGTTGTTTATTTGCTGTTTACAAGTGTTATTTTGTTATTGTTGTTATTTCAGCTTTCATAGAAGCTGAAGAATACGACAATCGGTTTTCAGAAATCTCTTCTCTCATGAAAGATTTCTAGTACAAATCGCCACTTTTGATTATATGTACGGTGTCAGTTTCCAGGTGTTTGATAATTGGTCGAAAATGTTTCTTTTGATAAATGCCCAAATATAATAATAAGATTTTATGCCTTTTTTGTGTGGTTTTACTAGCCAAATTTCTGGATATCATATTGCTAACTTGTGAAGCTTAGTGATTTCAAATGATTATATGTATCGTATTTGCAAGGTTTTCAATAATGATAATAATAACTGTGTGGTACTGGTTATTGAAATATTCTGATGGATTTTACAAGCTATAACACTAAACAATATATATAGCCTAGTGGATAAGACGCTAGCGTTTGATGCGATGGGTTTTGGGTTCGAGTCTCATTGGCAGTCGCACCACTCACTGGGAGACTAGTATATCCAATCCTGTATGAGATGAAGCTTGCCTTCTAGATTCCATTGCTAGCCAGTATCCATCATCACTATCAAAGTCTATTTATCGACGGAGAGCATGTTCAGTATTTCACTAATTGTGGTTTTCGATCGTTCTGCGTGGGTGTCACTTTCAGTTATTTGAACCTTTAAACAGGGATCTGATTTATCATATGAAGTCTGAAAACATTCAAATATATGCACAGAAATATCTTACTGCCGTATGTCTGTTTACTAACAATGTATATACTCCTTCATATTTTGACGGGTAAAATCAGTCCGCAGTTATCAAGTTCAATGCAACTGATTTTATCGTAGTTAGACTGATGTGATCACGTTTATTTATTTTTATTCAATTTCGTTGTACATACACTGTTAGAAGTGGTGTTAGTTACTGCCTACTTACTACGGATTTAGCTGCTATAGAACATCTGGATGGCTTTGAATGCACATAGGATATATTTCTGTTGGACGAAAACGAGTTTGAAATATGTAGTCTTCTGAATACCTTGAACACAAATCTCAGTTAGTTTGACATCTTTCAAATATAAAATGATATTACCAAACTAGTCTGTAGTGATTTCTAAATTAGGGATATTGACAACTGTGGTTGAATGTGCTGACCGCTTTAATCATTTTTGATGTCATATCACTAAAGGTTTGGTTGCTGACGAAATTTCAGCATCCAACCCAAGCCTGGATAGTATGTTGGCCCCGAATCTCCGCGAAGTTGAGAAGGCTTTTACAAAACTGAAACGATGCAAAGCAGCAGGACCTGACGTAGTGCCACCAGACATTTTTAAGGAAGGAGGTAGAAAATTACTGGCTGGAGAAACTGAGGTAGTATATGGGAATCAGAAGCAGTGGTGTCAGACTCGTCTACTTCACTAATCATTCCAGTGTCAGCGTTGGGTAACTTTCGGCAGTTGCCGAAACTTACTGTTTAAGCTCACTAAGGATATGAGCAGAAAGAAGACGGTGGTGAATGAAGCTTACAGTGAAAAGGATGGTACTCAGATAACCTGCCAGGACAGGTGGCTAGGGCGTTGGGCTGAACACTTTGAAGCGCAGTTCAAATGGCCCTCAGCAGCGCTTTAGTTACCCAACATGCAGCCAGCCTGAACCTGAATGGGACGTGGATGTTGGTCCTCCAACTCTCCTTGAAGTTAAGAAACCTGTATTGAATTTGAAACGACGTAAAGGAACAGCAGAACATGACAGTTTACCACCTGAAGTCTTCAAGGATGGAGGTACTAGGTAATTTATAGAAATCATAGGTAGTACCATCACTCTAGTTAACTTCACTGATAATCCCAGTCTATAAGAAGGGGGAGAAATCTTGTGAAAACCATAGGGGAATCAGTTTGAAAAATATTGGTTTCTATAGTTTTCCGGGGCGTAACTGAAGCTCAAAAACAGTAAACTCGGGAAAACCAGGCAGTTTACAGGCAGACCTGGTCGTGGGTGCATCGATCATATTTTCGCGTCCTAACATGTTCTGAAGCACAGGCATACATACTGGTGGATGACACCTGCCACATATTTTGCTCTGGAGGCGACGTTTGATCCTGTCAACCGTGAAGTGTTGTGTCAGTGTCTGACTACTAAGCAAGTACCGAGAAAGTACCAATCTCATTCTCCCCACCTGTCTTTTGTTTGTTACTGTGAAAAGTGCTAAGTTGAGCCGATGCAGTTGTATAGCAGGTCCCACGTTGTTTCTGTTTGCCTTTCTGTCTATTTCGCTTGACGTGAAATGGGGATTTGACTGTGAGGTGTTGTGGCAGTGGCTGACTATGAAGTGAATAGCGAGCAAGTATATCACCCTAATCAAAGTTCTTTACTTGAAGTTATGCAGCACCGGTCGTTACCGCCTAATGGTCTGATTTACTACACATCAAGTGACAAAATTATTTTTACCAAAAGTAGAGAAAGAGAGTATAGAGGAACAGAAAAATGCTTAATTCGGTATGGCGATATAATTAAGATTAGGTATGATTACATCTGCACCACTGATCTCGATTCTGAGCCATAAAGTCTTCAAGTTCTGATTTCTTTTGTTAGGTGGACCTAATCAGGGAATTCTAGTTTTCTTTTAAAGGCTTACATCAACTATCAAATACTTAATGGACGATATTCGTCTAGTCAGTTTCTCACTGAAAGCAGCCTAAATGATCCGTAGTTGAGCTGCACTCGCAATGATCTTATTGGTAAAGTTTTCCTGCATCCATTTAGACGCAGACACGTAAGCGCTAGAGACAAAATATGGTTGCCATCAAAACATGCTCCAGTAGGAGTAGCAATCCTACACCGACCGTTTCGAGAGATAACTGACAGCAATTTAGACTATCTGCGACCACCGCTGATTTGAGATTAGTGGGTGCCACGTCAGACAATGTTTCTCTTTATCTCTAAATTTCGTGCTGACCCAGAAATATATGTTTTTTCAGCAAAGTTGTTCAAGTAAAGGATCTCCGTTATCTGTTCGTTAGGTTGCGATTCCAATGGTGACACATATATGGCTTCCTGCTTGACTTAAACTACCCACTCATACACTTATACCAGTTGTCACGAAAACTACGTCTGCACATTTGGCTTTCAGTAGGAGGCTTGGCAGTTTTCAATAAAGCTAATCCTTCACTTCATCCAAAATGCAGTCATTGGGTGCGTATGCGGAGATTACAAAGAAGCAACGCTGATTTTCATTATTTTTTTTGGTCCTCACCGTCCAACTCAGTCAAACAGTACAACTGGGATACATTCGAGAAATGCAAATTCTTGCTTAGTACTTAATGCTCTGCCTACACCTGCAAGACCCTAAGAACAGGTCAATGAATCTCCAGAAACTCGAAGTGTGAGTTTTGCTGATTCACCATTTGGTCATGTGAAATTAAGCGAATGGCCTCCCTTCGGTCCTACATGAGTTTTGGCTGGTAAAAGCGTGTTGGTCAACTTGACAGATGGTCCGGAGATTGAAGGCTCCAATGTGTAATCTTGAGCGTGGTTTCAGGGGACCAGAAGTGTTGTTCTGTGAACCCTGATAGCTGTGGAGAGCTGCAGAGTAGGAAGAAATCATAGATGTGAAATATTTGACTGAGAGGCGTGAAAGAAGTTAAGGATATGGAAGGTGGACAGTGATCTGATGGAACGGATTTGTGAGGACAGTTGACACTTCCTGGCTGCCCACACCATGGTAGGCTATTTCTTCTCAAGGTGCCAGATATAAAAGGTTAGTGTGCAACCACAGAGTCCGGGGGACATCCGGTTGAGGTCGGTTACACATGGCCTTTTTGTAACTTTGTTTTATGTACATATGATTATGAGCCCATATCTATAGCACCTATACGCCGTAGGTTATTTTTCGGGTTGACCTTTTTTAACCTCCTCCTCCTCATAGGGAACGTGGCATTGGCATATTACTGCTGGTTATCAGAGGAAGCACCTGACTACTATGACTCTCCCTTCCAGCCACTTGACTTCTTCCTCAAACCCATCATATTGTAGCTATTTACACTAGTGGTAACTGCTTTGTATCTAACCTCTATCTGACAGGCCTTTCTGGTATGATAGAAACTCGAGGGGACAATCGTTCCGTTTAATACAGCTCTTTAAGTCGTTGTGATATGCGACCCCGAATATTACGTCAAGGTAAAAGCTATTGGTCAAGGTCTGACAGCAGTAAGGTGTTTACTCCTGGATGATGCGAAGTGGTATTCTGATACTAATTCCCTTATTCTTCTAGTCAACTGGGATAGAGGAACGGTATGAGTACATGTGATCCGTCTCTTTCACGGCTGCTACGCAATATATTTGCTATTGTTACGCTTTTGGTTATTTTGCTTTATATATGCCGATTGCGCTATTTTTATCGTTAATTTAGGAATGAATGAACACTAGTTATGAAACATAATGCTATTTTTAAAATATATGTATCGAAAGTATTTAGTGTACGTAGTAACTAGGAGGGAAGGAAAGCTCAGGACAGACATCTCAGGAGATACTGTCCTATATAATTTAACCATATCAGGTTAGACTATTTGATATAGCCGATATACATGACGTGATATGATTATGGGCAATGGATTCCGCTCCAAACGTCACCTGGTAAATAATACTATATTACTATGTGCGCCATCAAGTATAAGTTATTCTAATTTTGAATCCAGAGAATACCGGTTGAATCCGACTCTTGAGTTTCTTCAAAATACAGAAAATTGATGTTAATAAAACTATATGAAAGGTTTTAATGTTTACGATTTCTATGTTTAGTAATGATGACAGTGACTAGCAGTGGAATCCAGGATGCATATTTTGTCCTATTTGGGACTCGTCAGCTGGATGTACTTAAGCCCAGTGAGTGATGCTGTTCCCACCGGGACTTGGACTTTGGAGCGATCGCTTCAAACGCCAGTGCGTTATCCACTACACCACCGAGCCACGGTAGCCACTTCTTGTGCGACGGATATAGGTTTAGTGTTATTACTTGTATTACAGCGTCGTTGATTGGACCGAATTGATCAGTCTCTGTTGGCATATGGGCTCCTATGCGGATGCCTCGATTTCTGTTGAAACAGATTTGATTGAGGTGTTAGCTCATCTTGAGTTGTAATGTAAAATTTAAATAGCATGAAAATCCAAATCGTATTTTTGCCTATGTGAATCAGAAAATGTGGGGATACTTTAGTACGAAATATGTTTCCACTAAGTAGGGACTCCTCAATATGATCGACATACATTTCATTAGATGTTTGTTTTCATCCGAAATCAGAATAAGCCTCACAGATGTTTGTTGTTGTCGCAGTTATTGTTGGCATATTTCATGTTGCGAATTCTGTATACTGTACTGAAATGTTGTTCAAATTAAAGGTGTTCGTATTAATTTTAGAACCACGATATTTACGTTACCTCCTAAAGGTGATAACAACAGTTGCCACAGGTATTTTTTCTGGAAAAGTAGAAAATTGTAAATAGAAAGCTATATCCTCTTTTATGAAGCGCACAAACATCAGCATTCTTAATAGATTAAAGGATTTTGATCGTAACTGCACTAAGTGAACGATAGATTATCACAAGAAAAGCTCTGCTCAATTAAAAATAAAATTTAGATTGTTAATAAAGTATAAGCTTGCAACGTTTTCGTTTGCAGATGCTTAAAAACACGAATAAGTGTAAGGACAAGGAACCTGTTTACCAAACTACATAACTCATTATGTATTTTAAATCGGATTTCGTTACCATTATACTGAATTAAAAACAAGTTTTGAGTTCTAATAACTGCATTTTGTGAAAGCACTTCTCACACTGATCATTTCTCATTTGTAAAGTTGTAAATCCTACCTCTGAAGAATAATCGTGGATGATTTTGATAAACATGTAATTTTATTCCACATCATCTATTGGTGAAAATTTGCATTCAAACAACAATGTAACCTTCATACACGTTTAAAAAAGCTTCAATTCACATGGGTTTGCAGTCATTACAGTGGCATTGTAACGTTTTGCAGATTCTTCAATAGTTAAATTGGAAACTGGACTACATATAGGTGAGATATGGAAAATAATAAAACTCTTCTTGAGTAATATTCAAATAGGATGTCTTAAGTTATCCTTTCACAGAGACGTAGTGCTCTACCTTGTTATACTTTTCCATTGACAGGTCTCGTCACATCTTTACCCTCTCCTTCATGTCCTGCTCACTTTATTTTGGTTAAATTCCTGACCATTCATTTTATTGTGTGTTATGGTCAACATCAATTACTTTACATTCATGATTTCAGCACTTATTAAGATATTTTGCTTAAATTCTGACATGTGTACAAAAATACAGCAACTTCACTGGTAACCATTTATTTACTCCTGGGGTCAGTAAAATGAAACTATAAATTTTGTTTAACTCAGGTGAACTGAGAATTTGGATATATGTTTGCATTCTGGTTGTTATTTTGAACTCAGAATATCACTAGAGTGAATAAAGAGCTCTATGAAGTGTATTTGAGTCTTACTGTTATCTTGAACTACTTGAGGTCAATACATTCTAATACTAGCTGGGAAGCCAGTATGAATACGATCAAATGATAGCAGAGCATCACGAATTCAAATTGCACTGTAGCAAAACCATTGGTGATTGAAGTGAAATAGAAATCTCATCAGCAGTCGGGTTTCTTAGCTCACTTGTTAGAGAACCGGGCCATTAACTTGGAGGTCGTTGGTTCGAATCCTACAGCTGTCCAGGTTTTCATTTCACCTTCAATCATCATCCATTATCAATAAGTAATACACTTTGGCTAAACCACGTCAATCTCAAGTAGTCACACTGACAGTAAAATTAGCACCAAATACTTCCACATCTAGATATGAATACACAAAAATGGGAATAGAGATGGACGACAAAGTTAACGACCTAACCAACCAATACAGGTAAAGTAATTCGCAACGCTACAAAATCGACCAGTAAACATAAGGAAAATAATATGAAGTAACAGCGGCACTAGAATATGATTACAGCTCAAGGTGGTAGGAGATCTGATAAAAAGGAGGAGGACAAGACAGATGGTGTACAAAGTGTATGAATTAATGATTTAGAAATAGAAAGGGATATGCTAAAGGTCATGATTAAAATATAATGGACTTAAGTAAAACGAAATTGATGTGAACATAAGTAATGTTTGAGTAAAATATGTAAGACAGCAAAATAAAAGAATAAAGTAATCAATACAGTTGTAGGATTGCTGCTGCTTTTGCCTAACGCGGCAGTCTACTGTTTCTGTATCCATTACTTGTCGTGAAAGCTATATTTGAGTCGATGGCATCACCTGGATCGAGGATTGGCTTACGAATGATACTTCTAGGTAGCCTTGCACCTCGCACTGACAGGCTTTTCGATACATGTTCAGAGATTCGTTTAGTAAGGACACTGCGTTCTTCTGATATACATTGTACTGCTACTTTGTAAAAACATTTACATACAGGATTTCTAAAGTCTATACATTCGCCTACCTGACAGCCGCCGACAAGCATGGGACTTAATTTTAAGTCTTTCTCTCCACTGGTTTCCTACTGTTTGACGGGAATGTAAGTATTTCTTTTACTTGCATCTGGGGCTATCAAATAAGTAGCCACAGAAATTTATTACAGGCTTCAAAAAGTTAGTTCTATGAGCAAGTTCCTGATGAATTGGAGAAATTCAATATATCCCCTCTTTTTAAATAAAAACTTCGCCTACAGTGATGTTAGATTTCAACTTTAAATATTTTCTTTTGTTTATTTTTTAAAATATATACCAATCACGATATCCAATGACAATAAAAAGGAACAATCCCTTCCTTCTGTTATATCCAGAAGCACTTGCGGTAGTGTGTATGAATAGTGTGTTTGTAGCGCTGTTCAGTATTTCATTACCTGCATTTTCAAGTATTTTAAACAGAAAGTCATATATTTGACGTACTGTAGCCATAGCAATGTTAACTTATTGAGATAATCAACTGCATATATTACTAATTTTCTACCATAAATATATATATGATGCAAGCAGATTGAATACGAAGTTATGTAGGTAGGCATACGAAATTCTTACAGACAGAATATGGGCACCAATACATGCACATACACATCAATACATGAAATTCATATTGGTTCTGTATATTTTCGCGTAACCAAGTCAAAGAATATGTTGTTGGTGATAGCCTGGTCTTAATAATGCTAGGATACTATTGAGCTGAAACGTTCACTTATTTTTAACCTGTATTAGGAAAAGGAAAATATTTCTATTCCTGAAGGAAAGGTTATTACTGATCATGAGTTACCAAGATACAGTTATTACTGAACAACCAAACATAGTTGGAGTAAGTGCTTGAAAGATACATATTTTCAAATAGATATCCTTGTAATCATTACATAAAAACTTATTTGTCACATGACACGATCAATTTTCTTAGATTTTTCAATATAATAAACTTGAACTGATTGTAGAGTTAATATATTTGGATGATACGCCCATTTGAACTATCGTCTGTCAGATGATATCATTAAAATATATATAAGTTTGTATCCAGATAAACTTCAGTTCAGCGTAGTTTCATCATTCGAGGTTAGATGTAGAACGTGCAGAATGCACAAACTGCTTATGAAGTAGATGTTACTGCATAATTATCTGATCTTTTAATATCTAAGTAATCACAAAAAGTACTTTTATGTCTTAGAGAATAATGTTGATGACTATCATGGATTTATTGTGGTATACCTCAAAGCAGAGAATAGTATTGGTATTAATGTCATCATGTTGGTTAGATCACCATCAATTCTAATAAGTTAATAATCTAACAAAAGAGTAATAAAGCTTTTATTTTGACACAGGCTTGACATCATGCTTTTTGTCACTTAAAGCAATCGGTTTCACAAAGCTATCTCAAGTTGTCCTTTCTAGTCTTTACTTCTCATACTGATAACGTAAAATAAAATATTTAGATTTACATAACCTATAATTCCTGTGATAATACAATTTAATAACTTCAAAATTTCAATAACTCATCTGTTTATTAATGTTCCCTACTTTGAAGGCTACAATTTACGCAAAACATGATAATAAATTCTAACTTGAAGTTTAGTGTTCTCTCGAATATCTGTGTTACCTACCTTTATTATGTGGATGTATATTTTATTTTATTGTCCCTTGGGTTCCTAGTGGAACATAGGGCTTCAGTTGCACGCCTCCATTTCACTCTCTCCTCTGCAGTCTTTTGAACCTGGCTCCACGACTCCCCACAAGCTTTCATTTCTCCCTCTTATGATCTCGTCCATGTCACCCTCAGCTGGGACGCCTAACTCATTTCCCCTTTGGGTTCAACTTGTGAGCCTGGTGCGTGGTTTCCGGTCGGCCTTCTCAGTGTATGCCCAATCCATCTCCACTTTCTTCTGCATATTTGTTGGGTGATAGGTTCTTGGTTGGTTTGTTGCCAGAGTTCCTTGTTGCTTATTATTCTGGCCATTTGATCTTCAGTAGCGAGTGAGCGTAGGCAGCAGCGGATGTATATTACCTAATAACTATCGAAAGCAAATAGAAATGAGCTATTTTTCAAGTATATTGAAATTGTTGATTAGCGTAAAATAAAAATCTGGTTAGCAGTCAGGTTCCGTAGCTCAGTTTGTAAAACACTACCGGAAACCCGAAAGTCGCTGGTTCGAATCATACCGTGGCCCAAATTTTCATTGCACCTGCAATCATCACCCAGTACAAGTCTGCCAAACCACGACTATCTCAGATAGCCAAGCTAATAATAAATAAAATTCAAGCAGCTCATATGAAAACTGAGTACTTAAGTTCGGATGTTATATAACTTTCATATCTGTGATATTCTACTATAACCTTGTGAAATGCTTATGATTTGTTACCTATTAACAGTGGATTTTCAATTGAAACCAGGATTTCAGTTTTGCTGTACAGTTTTAGTTGACTACTCCAGTTGTATTTTAAACCTTAGCAGCATTATCTAGGTAGATATTTTGCATAATGTTTTAAATATTAAGGAAGAATAACAGTTTATACTTTCAAGAAATCGGCTTCTGTGGAGACATACGGAAATAGAAATAAATTTTTGACTGAAGTGAAATATGTATCTTGTTCTTATTCTTGCTGTTTACAAAAGTCTGGTGATGCAATGACGGCATGTCTTCATGAATTTAAGTGAGCTATAAACAGTATTAAAATATTCTTTCATGGATCTTGAAATACTTGGAAAACACCTTTTTATTGGACAATACTACTTAATCACAGTAATTGAACCTTTTTTTGTTCTAGAAATAGTTTTTGCCTCATGAACTAGATGACAGAGACGGTTAGATATACGGAAGTTAGTTAAATCTGCCCATCACTCGGTGATGAAAACTCCCTTGAAACCGATCAACTACCACAAATCAAAAAAGAAGATTATTTCAGTTCTCATTAGTGACTTGCTCCGAGATACAGTTTTCGAAGTTTAAATAAGAAGCTGTTATCTCTTTGGTCATACAAGTTCTACGGTCGATGGCAATGGACTATGGTCACACTTTATCACAGAAGCAGGAAGATGTGTGCCATTGGATTCCAACCCAGTGGCTAGTTAGCAAGGCGTTCTCTAAGAGACTTGACAGGCCTGAACTAGATTCGTCCTGTAGTCATGAATGAGCACTGATGAGGAATCGCTTACTGGGATGAAAAGGTTGTGCAGTGTTTCCAAGTTTTCGCTAATTCTCCAAATGGTATCCCTTCATGATGAAGACTACATAAAGAAATTAAATTGCACAGTGAAAAGGGATAAGAAAGTTAAGTAGTTTTATCATGTAGGAGAGAAATATTCAAAGGAATTCAAAGAAATCTCAAAAAAGCATTTGTTCGGACTATATGTGAACCAATGAATTTTATTCAAAATAAATTAAACTAACTTAAAAATCCAATAAAACAAGTTGCACAAATATAGTGTATTCCTTGAAATATCTTGTGCTGACGGCCGGGTTAAATATAAGGGTTGAGAAGGGTGGATTACTCAAAATCAGACGGAATGAGTTTTGATGATTCATGAACGTTCAGCCCACGGGAGCACAAGTGTGTAAAAACTTGGAAAAAGTTTTATGGAATACCATAGGATGAAAAACAGAATATTACATTTTAACTCCAACATGATCAAATGAAAAGAGGTTGCTGAGTGAATTCAGAATCATAAATGTCACTCCCAGTACATGGGACAAAAATGATGGGAAACAATTCCCCAAAACAGGAAATATTGTGCTGGATATAAAAGCACGAACGTATATATATATATATATATATATATATATATATATATATATGATATCTACCAGTCAATTTTTGAAAAAGGTTTAGAATTTCTATACAAAGATTATAATCAAGTGGTAGACGCGGGTTTATACTGGCGGCATTCAGGTCAATAAGCAGATGAGTAATTACTATGAGCGCAATCAGTTACTGATTCTTACCTTGTCTACCTCGTCGCACAATGTTATTCCAAGTAGGCCCAGGTTGAAAAAAGTCTCGTGGTGACCAGCCTAAAACATGACATTAACGCATGAAGTCCTTGACTGTTTGTTTGAGCCATGTAAGTTGGTGCAGACTAGCCGGTTGGTATCCACGGGACAAGAGGAACCAGTGATTCGAGACTCTGGGATCTATGGCTCAGGACCGATGTCTGTGGCGAAGATGTATACACACATTATCCTCATCTCAACCGCTATACTTCATGTCATCATATTCTCATTCCTACTTCTTCTCTTTTACTACTTTTTACTTCGTTTGACCGATTTTTCTTTCTTTCTTCAGCTTCCATTTTATCCCCTTGTTACTTGATATGCTGATATGAAATATAACAACTTGGATCATTACGCAGTAGTGCCTGGTCTTATGTTGTTCTTGATGATGATGAGTATTTTTCGATACAATGGATCCCGGCTTCGAATCCGATTCACCTACTTCGGCATTGGCAACCGAGCAGTAATATAAACCATCGTACAACAAACACAGTCCATAGCATAACATACAAACATTTACCGAGTTGAGTGACATTATTCCATTTATTTACTTCTTAATACAAGCTTGGTGAGAACAGTTGTGCACCGATTGGATTCTCGTTGTCTTCAATTTCGTCTAGCGTTATCATATCTATGCAAATGCTTAAATTCTGAGGATAACCTGAATGACTATTGAAATTAGTCAAAGTAGTCTGTGAAACAAAATGATGAAAAACAATTTGATATCAGTTTTCATTTCGATAAATGGTTGGGAAGTATTCAACCAAATAGATTGTAAGGACCAATTTCAAAGTATTTTCAGAATTTGACATCAGTCAGAGAACCATTAAGATCTAAGGACACTTAACTCCATCTGATGAGATTGGATGATCCGAACTTAATTTTCTGTGAATTCGTATATGTACACTCTTTAAATTTGTTAAAGTAAAACAAAACAACTATCCAATGTTCCTTAATTTCCAGTGGACAAAAGATTCAGATCAGGGTTACAATATTACAAACGGTTTTCGAACATTGTTGATAGCTTACAATGTCACTAGATAAGGATTACTTCAATAGTACAAAAGTTGGTAAGTAAGGGGCACAGGCTTTCATTTCTACTGGGAAATTTTTGTCAAGTAAGCTGTTTGTATTTTATTTTGGATATATCAACAACTCTTCGTTTTTTGAGTGAAACTATACTGTACCGAAACCTACTTTTCTTAGACACCAAAATAGGTTCTGATGAAATACCAGGTGTTTTAGTGAGTGTATGAGAGATACGTGTCGTTAGTTATCGTGATCCAATGTTGTTTTGCACCGTAGAGTTCAGAATACCCCACAAGTGAAAAGCAAACGCCGATAGCTTTGTGCTCCATAACTGAATTGAGGAAAAAGGTATAAATGTGACTGCAAGATTAGGAAAACGTTTGTTTTTGTAATACAGACTCTAGTTAAGTGAATAAAATGCTGATATTATTTTTTCTCCACTAAATCAAATTTTAAAGAGATATAACTTGATGTAGTATGAGTAATGTGTCGTTGATTTTTGGATTGCACAGGAAAATATAAGGTCAACTTTTACTTGCTAAAAGTACTGTCTCATTATTTAGTTTACATAAATAATTTAGTAGAGAAAGAGCAGCACACTTCACGATTAAATCATGGTACTTTATCACCATCAACTAAACAGCTTACAAGCTATAGAAATTGCCATCAACTGCAATCTGGATATCTTGATGACTGGAAGTTAACCCAGCTTTTCAGGAGACTGGTTGGTGTATTCTCTGTGATAGAAAACCACAGAAACCCATTGAGTTCTTTTACTGTCACTGGATCCTTCTTCTTTCAATCAGAAAAGAAGTCCATTGAGACATTCAAAAACGCAAAGTAATTCAGAGAAGGAAATTTCTTTTCGATGACTCATTTTCAGCAGCTATACAATTGTATTCGTAGTTATAATAAACAAACAGTTTGGTTTATTACTAGCTAACTGGTCAACGCTAGGTTATCAAAATGGAATGTCTCAGGATGAAATGGTTAGTCGTTTCTTGACTTAGAGAGAGGTTGCGTAATCATACGATGCGCAAGAAGAATATACTGTCGATCACGGTGTTGAATAATCGGTTAAACAAAAAAGATAATCATAATCACTAATCAGAGTAAAATAATACAAAATATTATCCAATGTTGACCTATTAACCAATAATAATGATAAATACGATTATACAGCTACTGAAAATGGTTTTTCGGAAGTCAAATTCTCTTCGCTGAAATATTTTGTGTTTTCGAATGTCTCAATGAACTTCTTTCTAATCGAAGGAGGAAGAAGGATCCAGTGACAATGGGTTTTTGTGGTTTTCTATCACAGAGAATACACCAACTAGTTTCCTGAAAGTCTGGATTAACTTTCAGTCATTAAGATATCCAGATTGCAGTTGATTGCATATAGCTGGTGATTATTAAAATCGCTTTTGTTTTGTTCACAGATGGGCGATTTCACTATAGATTTGTAACCATTGGTAACAGTGTATACATACAAATCAATTCTTAGTGGCTCTTATGATAAGTCACGGCAAATTTGGCCTAGCTTGTCTATTTTTATGCTTTTTGTTCTAAATAATTTACGTCCACTGATGCAGACTTCACATGCTTTATTCCTTTAATGATGACCAACTGCAGTAATTGTCACTGATGTTGAAGCAAATAAAGACGGTTATAGTAATGAAACTGAGAAGTGTTTATTAATTTCAAGATTATTTTATTTCAATATCTGCATGATGTCTCATTAATGAGACAGCAAGATATCTAAATTTCGACCACCTGCTGTTTCAGGTTTTCACTAATGGTGCACATCAGACAGAGACCCTTGTAGAACAGGTAATCGGTTACCTACACTTCTTTCGCCGGATTATCTAGACTATGTGTAATCAAGTGACTCCCAAGGCCACTTTAGCAACTGTTGAAATAACCAATTACTTTCGTCTATTCTATGAAAAACTACCTTCCAAGTCAAAATGGTGACATCTGTTTAGTTAATCCAGCAGTTGCTAGGGTGACCTTTAAAATTCTTCGTGTAATCTGCGCAATCATAAATCATCGTAGTTCTTACATCCCCCTACTAAAATGATTCGATCAGTTTATCTTATGACGTATAGAATATGATGCACATTCAGACTTTACTGGGAAATGAAAGGGAATCATGTTTTACTGAAAGCAGCTGGATAATCATTTCAAAGTATTTTATATCAGTGATTTATTACACACCAAATTGAGTATCATAGAATAAAGCTTAAAATTCCTCATCTTCCTCAGTTTACTGAGAAACCTCTCAGTGTTTTTTTACTGTTGATATGTGCTGTTAAGTTAAAGTAGATGTGAAAGGGTGAGTAACAAAAGTAGGCGTACAAATGTTCAATATCTATTGACTGGTCAAATATGATGACAATGTCAGTGTTCTAATTAACTTTATAGCTTCTAGTTAAAGATGTAAGCGGCTAGTATGTAACTAATCTGAGTTAATGAAAATACGCTTATCTGAAAGAGTGAACGAAAACCGGATGTACTGCAAAATCTTCCTGTTGGATAATACTACTATTTATCTCTTGGCACTTACCTAGACTATGGGATTTTTCTTTTCAACTTTGAGGATATTTTTGTTTCTGTTTATGATTTCAAAAGTACTTAGGGATGCTTTAGTGTTAAATGGTTGTCTACCGGTGAAACAATTATTTATAAACGTCGTGCACAACCTCTTCTATAATTTAATCTTTTACCCCATAGAAATGCATTCGGACTAACAATATGCATACCAATTGGTAGGAATAATTAATACCCAAGTTTTCAAAGCTTTCAGAAACAAAAAGTGATATGCATAAATGCATCTAATGGTACATGTTGTGGGGAGTTGACTTCGAAGTAGTAGGTCACAAGTTCAAGCCCGATTCTGCCTACTGACGTTCAGACAGTCAGGTAGTATCATTAGCTTTCATATAAAAGTTGTAGTTCATTGGCCACTACATGAATGTGTATAAGGTTGCTGAGTGCACTTTATTTTCCATTCGTAGATGTAAAAGGAAAATACTCTTTTATTGATTAGACTTTAAGGGAACAGATTCTTATATTTTTCCTGTTTTGTTTGTGCAGACAAATGAACAGCGTGATCGTGACTGGACGAACGGCTTATACGGATGCACAGACAACTGTTCACTGTGTAAGTCACGTCTATGTGTATGCATTTAGTTTACACGCATTTCATTTATTCAAATGCAAGCTTGGTAATTAATCATGCTGAGTTAAAGTATTGCTTCAAATCTGTTGAACAGAAAATACGTAGCAGACGCTTACATTTTGCTCAGTTTATTCGCTTTACGTAGGTTAGTGTAATAATCTGACATCTAACTGAATAACACTGGGGGTGGGGGAGTGTTCAAAACTGAACAATACTGTGGTATTCTTTAGTTGAAAGTGATATTTTAAAAGATAGTCATATTGTAGTACACTAAGCAAAATCTTACTGTGTGAATAAGTAAGAAATACTTTCATTAGTGAAAGTTAACTTGTATTAAAGATGTAGGAATGAAAGTTACGTGAAATTGTATCGTTTTATACAAATAGATGGTATTTTAAGTAGACCTGGAGGGAGATATTAGCGCATACTTTTCTATAAGCAGTACATTTTTTCTGCTGTTGCTTGTATTAACTTGCAGCCCGTGCACAAGAAGTGGCCATTGTGACTCGATGGTCTAGTGGATAACGCTCTGGCATTTGAAGTGTTTAGTCCCGAGTCCAAGTCCTAGTCGCAACAACATAGCTTACTGGGAGGCAGGTACATCTAGCTGACGAGTCTCAAATAGGATGGAATGTGCATCCTGGATTTCACTGCTAGCCATTGTTCATTGCCAGCACTTTTTCCTCCTAGAGTGATTTTTTTCGATATCTTGCTCATATCAAGTTCATGAATAATTGTGCAATTCATTAAATTTGAATAACTGACATAACAGCTGTTAACTGAAGTGAATGAAATAATAATTCTTTGGAAAGATTCAGCAGATACATACTTGATAGCGATATTGATGAGTATAGGTAATTAAAATTGATGTAGTTACTGTAGACTACCTTCTGTGAACATATCAGTCTTCATAAAAAAATGATTTCTTATGAGGGTTAATGTTCACTTTTAAATCATGCAGGGAATGAAAATTATTTCTTCATCTAATGATTTTATAAATACTGTTTAGTAACTAGTGTAAGCATTTTACCAAAATTTTCTGTCATCTGGATAAACTTCGACAAAATAAGAAGACGTAAATTGTCTGAACCGTGTAATGTATTTGCGCAACACATTTCGAACTATCTGATCACACACGTACTTGTCATAGGTATTTATATAAAAACTCATGAAGATAAGGGGTGAGAAAATAAAAAGGGGTCAGATAGGAAGGCTGACTTAAAGGCCGAATAACAATGAAAATCAATAGGGCGAAAAAATAATAGTACATCGAACTTGGTTTTTCAATAGTTGAATTTACCAAGGAAGGTTTAATGTGACAACAAATTGTTTATGAATACATAAAGGTGGTTTAAACTTCCTAATAGGCTTCAACAAATTTCAGGATCCCTCCCCAACATGTTCTCATGAGTTTTTATATAAATACCTATGACAAGTACGTGTGTGATCAGATAGTTCGAAATGTGTTACGCAAATACATTACACGGTTCAGACAATTTACGTCTTCTTATTGTTTTGTCGAAGTTTATCAAGGGAACTAATTGTCATCTGGATATTAGAAATTTGTAGTATCTGAATATACTTGAAGATTTCACCTTTGACTGTTTTTTTTCCCACCAACATTCTAAAGGAAAGAAAATTTTATGCTGTTTTTGCTGAAGTTCTCACTGTTTTCTAGTTGTTTCCTGTTTGCTTCATTATTAACTAACAATGTGTTTATGAGTTAACAGAAACAATACATATTAGGAATTAAAATTAAAGTCAATTATTCATTAATATTTTCAGAAAACGCTTTGTAACGCCCTTAAAAATACATACATATGTACATCTACCGTAATACTAGGAATAAAACATTTTTCTTTACTGAAACTAATACTAAGTATATATGACTATTAGAGCTGAATGTAGCGTTTTACAGTTCCCCAACTTCTCAAAAGGGATTGGACTTGTTCATTAATTGATAAAATACTAAGATAAAAAGGAACCGTATCTACTCTAAACAGTTAATTGTACACACATATTGTCCGTCACCAGATTGCATATGTTTGACTTCTAGTGTGCATGCCAGATAGTCCTGTAAGACCAAGATATGTCTGAAGTATAGAGTCTTCTGAACACATTGAACAAAAATATGAGTTAGTTTGATTTGCATTTGGTATCTATTACATGTAAGGTGACATTACCGATCTATTTTGCACTGACTTTTAAATTATGGTTACTGACAACAGTGCCGGAATTTGTTGAGTGCTTTATTCACTTCTGAAGTCACATCCTCTGTAAAGGATTGCCTACTGACGAAATATCAGTGGAGATAACAATAACTGGTTTGGCATTTACGAGCCTTCAACACCTTGGGCACCAATGAAGTATCCGACTACCTACCAAGGAACGAGTTCATCCTGCAGTAGTCTATGTTGTTCTTTTTTATGGCTATGAGGTATGGCCACTGAAGGGGGAAGACATAAGGCTACAGGCCTTGGAATAGAGTTGTCCTCGTGGGATCGCTCATGTTTGACCGGACCACGAGATAGGCAGTGTTGATGTTAGGCGGGGAGTCTAGGTAAAAAGGGCAAGTCAGTCGAAGAGATTGTAAATATTTATCAACTGAGTAGGTGGTAGCATGTTGATTGCATTCCAGGGCGTCGCATACTGGGATGCACGATGTTTTACGAAATAAAATTGGAATTTAGAGAGGTGAAGGGTAGTTAGGCCGAGAGTTACATCAACCCATAAAGTTTCTGACAATTGGTCTGAGGCGAATAGGAGGTGGAGGTTGTATCTAGGGGGTCCTAGAGAAGATGGAGATAGATGACTAAAGAATGTTGTTGATATAGCTTGAAGCTGTTCAGTGTGATGGGGATGTACATACTCACTGTCATCTACGAATTAGTTATTACTTCCAACAAAGTTCATTAATTTCCCGTCTCTTCTCTTTCACTTTTGTTATTTCAGTATCATATTGTTCTATACTTTTCTTTTGGACGCTGCTGTGAAGTGTGACAAACAGAATCAATGCTCATCTGCTCACTTTCATACATCGATCTGTCTTATTTTCTTTTGCAGTGCGAGTCCTAGCATGAACAGTTAGTATAATTATGTCGAAAATTCCTTTCTGGCTAGTACCGATTCCGGATCGACGTAGCTTGAAGGACCTTAGAAAACCTTTTGTTTCTTTGCAGTATGGGGCTCCCGTACAGTATGCATTTACGACCCCTTGTTGTTTCCCGGAGGAGCACAGCTGGCATTCTCAAACTAGGACGAAATAGCTGCTCACTGCTCCAAAGTTTTAAGTATGCAGTTAGTGCTGATGATGTCGTCCAGAATGACTATGAAAGCTTCACGATTAAACAACTCAGTCCAAACAACATAGTACAACCAAGGATATTCACCTAAGCTACAAATATTCTCCCCTACTTCAGAACGACTTTACTACTGAAACTGTCAGTTAAAAGTTTGCTTAATATGAAGTTTCTTAGCACTCACAACGGATATCAGTGCTGTATTATATAAAAATTACATGAAATGCTTCCCGAATCTTCTGAGGTGAATTTTTACTTGGATCTTCAAATGCAGAACTTTAAAGCGTTTTAGAAACCAAAACTTACTAATGTCTACATTACATATAAATTCAGCACTGTAATCTTAATTTGACTATAATTTAGATTTATCCTAAGTAGCTCACAAAAGTATGGCATATTTTTACTTACTTACATTAAGACATAAATACATTTGCATTTAACTTCCAGATTTCGTTACGGCCGTATATATAAACCAAGTTTTATCCATTTATTACTGTAACATCGCTAACTGTTCGTGTTCCAGCAGTTATGAACCTTCCTGAATTCCCCATTGATATAAGTTTTCTGCAACTATGGCTAATACTTTTGAGTATATCAGTACTTTATATAAGAAATATCCGGTCATTTAATTCGTTTAAAACTGCAACTACAACAGATGTATTTAAAAACACTGGTCTTAATAAGTAAAAGTTCTGCCAATTGCAATATTTTGTGAAGGAAGCCGTACCGTACAGAGAAATTCTTCGAACAAAGATAGCCTCATTTCACTCCTATTTTTCTGTTCTCTGGGACAAATAGAAAAAATAAACCGTTATTTTCTAGTCTATTTGGTGGTTAGCAGTGGGACTCAGGAAGCAGGTTTCCTCCTATTTGGGACTTGTCAGCTGGACGTACCTGCCCTCCAGTGAATGTTGTTCCCACTGAGACTCGAACCTATCAGATATTCATTATATTTTAGTCTGTTTGGTGAGGCAGAATCGAGGCACCCGGATAGGAGCTCCTCTACCAACAGAGGTCAAACAGTAAGACCCACTATAACAAATTACAATTATCAATAAGTAGTAAACCATTATTTCATGAAATAGTGATCTTTAGATAGAAGTAACTAGAATTTAGTTTAGATAAGCACTAATTTAAATGATATAATCTTGTGTGTTAGTATAGAATTCTTTTTGAGGCGCAGATGGAAAACATTACATTCACTTATTACAGTACTTATTTGTTATAGATTTTGTACAGATTTTTGGCATGTGACGGCGGCTAAGAGCAGAATTTAGGGTGCGTTTTCAATTCCATTTAATATTTGACAGTTACGATGAATCGCTTCTTTGTTTTCAGATTTAATCTAACCAGTTTTTAATTTACCATCGACTAAGCTTTTCTCACAGCTTTAACTATCATCTGTAAACAAATACTGTTAAGACTCCATAAAGAAGTTTATCTGTCCACCAGGTGATGGGCGGAGTTTCAAAATACATCATTTTTGAAATGATGTACATGAAGCGGCCACGCTATAGCCAAGAAAGTGGCATCTTTGTTCTGAATGTTTGCAGAATTCTCTTAGTTAAGAAATTCAGCTTAGTCATTATAATATGCCATATTAAAATGCTAACTACTGTGGTCCAATGGCAGCCAGTACAGTTCCTAATGATGAAAATCAGCGAGATGAATCTACAGAAAGTTTGTAATTCTAGGTAATAATGCTGTTGTCAGATGTTGGAGGTCAATCACTAGATAACATTGAGGAGAGTCATATTGTCATGGACATTGGAATGTGAGTCATTCAGTGCCAAATTCACTAACTTGACTCTTAATCTACTGATATCTTTAGCAAACGCTGACTTCCATCACTTAACTTTTGCACTCAGTTTGTTGTTAGGATAGCAATCATATATATATTTGATTACTATTCTGTTGAGGTAATCTGGTTCATAATAGTTATGGCTGCTGTCTGCATAGCTTAGAGATTTAATAAAACATTAGCTATGTTTTGGGAATGTAGATGGACTTTTCTTAAGGTTATGATTGCAGCTTACTGACATCCACCAGCGAGCAAAAACCAGCGTATTCCATTTACTTCGTCCAGAGATAAAGACACTAATAGAATAACCGTACAGGATTTTAAATATATGCAAATTGTCATTTATATTTTAGTGTATCTTATTGGAATTGTAAAATGTAGTAAAGTTTAAATGTATCATATTGGAGCTGAAGAATGGAAAGGGTTTACTCATTTGCAGTAGTTTTTCTTCCTAAAATGTCATTTCTTGTGATTTTGCATCAGAGGTAGTTACGTTTAGCTGGCGAGTCTCAAACAGGATGAAATGAATATCCTGGATTCGATTACTAGTCGCTTTCCATCATTGTTGTCAAAATTGTCTATCCCGTTAAAATAGTCAATAGTGAAACCTAAAATATTTGCTTCTGAAGAGGATGGAATTTGGAGAAACAGTGACATGAAAAATCAGTCGACCAAAGATCCAGACCAGTATAGGTGAACCAACTGTTTCTTCAGAAATTCGTATAAATTAGAACCTTTCGTCACGCGTGGGTAATCACGATAGAAATGCTAATATAAGGCATTCTACGGTGAAACGTTTCGGAAACCTTGTCAGAATTGAAATGAAAGTGTTGAAAATTAGCTAAGTGATAAAGGTGATAGATAAGCTTCCAGGATGAATCCACTGAAGATAAGTATTTTCGATGGTATTGTGTTCTGTGAGCTGAATGGTTTAACTGTGAACCTTTTATTGTCCTTTTAGACAACATCATCAGCACAAACATTAGAAAGGAGTTTGTCTAGAATGACGATGAAAGCTTCACGATTAAATCGCCCACCTCATAGAACAAAAAATCAAAATCATCCTTCTGACCTACAAATATTCTCCATCATCTTAAAATCCAACGAGCATCAACTGCTTATTACCGTACGGAAACGGGAGAATTTCGCCAAGAGTTAGGCATACACAAGAGAACAGCTATATTTTCTCCATGAGTGTCGACACTAGTATGTTCTACCTTTAGTGTCGGATGCAGACCACTTATCGTCTGCCCAGTGTGCTGGAAATTAGTTTAAAGGGGTGGAAGACACATGGTACACGTGATGATCACCAACGCTGACTGCAGTATTCCGAAATGTCAGCAGAAAATAGACAGTCAAAAGAGAAAAGCTTCAGGAAAAACTCACAACAGAACACTTTACAGAACACTGAAAAATCAATTTAACGACACAAAAACAGATAAGAAACATTTTTCGAGAGGAGCTTCCTAAGATTTCAAAACCATGAAACTCAGAAGAGGAAGAAGCAAGTAACTATGTAGTCATCTTTTCCATACAACCTCTGACCAAAACCCGAGGAAGTTCTCTTTCAGAAAGGACTAAATTACCATAAAGAAACAGCTTCAGGATCAGAGTTTTTTGCATGCCTAAAGTCATCACTGAAGACTTCAGGAGTAAGCTCTGTAACTCAACAGTAAATACGACAAGTAGTCGTATCTTTAGCCAGGCAGAAGCAAAACCGTACTCAACGAAATAATGAAGAACAGACTTTTTTCTAGAGTATGTGGCAATAATGTTGTCTGGAATGACAATGAAAACTGTACGATTAAACCATCCAACTCAGAGAATAACATCATCAAAATCATCCTCCTGAGCTACAAATATTCTCCGTCATATTAAAACATATTTTCAAAAACGTTTTTTTGAGAGTTCCTCATTATGATCTACACACTATGAAATCACTGTGCGTTTTCTTTCAGGTTGGTTAGTGACTTGCTGCTTTCCATGTTATTTATGTTACATGTACAAAATGTCCAAAGAATCCTGTTGGTTACCGTTTTTCGGGGCAGGTCCAATTTATCTACGCATAAAGCATCGTTACAGGCATCACATTCGAGTGAGTATACTTTTTATTTGGTACATGAAATGTGTGAATTTCATCCACGAATGCTTACTAATATTACTGATCACCAAGCTTCCTATGTGTAAGTTTACAGTTTGCACCAATAAGTCTTAGGAATGGAAGACTTTTTCTCTTCACTTAGTTTTGCGATCAGAATTTTGCTGGGACATATCAGACAATCAGTATCAAGTATTTTAGTTATTTTGATGTAATATATATATATATATATATATATATATATATATATATATATATATATATATATATATAGTTTGATATGCTTTAATCAGTTTCAGCGTTCATATATCTTTGGAGTTTAACATGCTTGTTTATTGTTGTTATCAATCCCCAAAATATTGTTAATTTCAACTCCAGGTGGTTTTAGCCATGAAAATGAACTGGTTAGTTGAAACAAATGGATCTTTCATAACAGAGCAAAAAAAATGACGGATGAAAAGAAAGCCAGTAGTTCCAATGGCACGTTTTAGTTGATTGTTGTATCTTTTGCATTTCTATGATGAAAGGTTAGTTTGTCTGCATTAACCAGATGTTAACCTCCCCTAGGTAACTAGTTCACTAGTTACTGACCGGGTCCTAAGCCCGGATAAAGAAGGGAATTTGGGTATAAGGCTAGCAACCCTAACCCGTAGTACCAATCTAACCATTAAAGAAACTGCAAACCACAAAGAAAATATAAAACATTAAATTAAAATTACGCCTCGCTGGAATCGGAGACGCAAAATGACGCCAGTTGGTGAAAGCCTTCGCGAAGCCAATTAACCAACGTGTATTCGCTTCTCTCGATGAAAGCAAAAGTAAGCATGAGGACATGGAATAGCCGCACAATGTTTGAGGCTAACTGGCAAGGCTGCTCAGATTGCAAACGAGGTGAGAAGGTATGGCATAGAAGTGCTAGGCTAAAAATCTGCGAAAGCAGATGGAATGCAAGTTGACTGTCTAAACTGTCAAATGGAGAGTCAATAATCTACTCCGATATTCTTACCCAAATGGCAACCACGAGCACACTGAGTTATTGAGTAGCTATCATGATGTCCTCCTTGAAGAGCATCGAAAACTCTCTCTCATACACTGGGAACCAATCTCCTCGTGTAGGATCATGAATGCAAGATTCAACTCAAAACGAAGCAGTCACAATCATACAATGCTACGCTACACAACGCACCTACAAATAATTCAGATGAAGAGAAGAAGGAAGAATTCTACAGACAACTGAAATCACCACTGGACAAGACTCCACCCCAGTTGACGATGGTGACATCAAAATTCTAATGGGTGACATGAATGCCATACTGGCAGCGAACAACACAGGAAGAGGACTCATCGTGGGTCGAGAAGCACTCAGTGAAATGAAGAGTGAGAATGGAGAACTGTTTCCAGACTTCTGTGCATTCAACGACTTGGTGATTGTAGGTGAGGTGGTGTGTACAAACACAAGGATATTCACAAAGCAGTGACATGGATTTGGTTTTACCAGACACCAGAACACACTACACTCAAAATCAGATCGACTTCATTTCAATGTGAAGAAAGTGGAGGCGCAGCCCACTGGACAAAAGATCAGATAAAGAAGGGGAGCGAATGTAGGTTCACATTACTCACTGTCTTGTGCAAGGAACCTGCCTTCAAAATCAAGTTGGAAGCCTTCAATTTAAATAAGTTGGCGATGGACTCCCACAGTTCAAGTTCAACACCCGGAAACTGAAGGACGAAACTACAAAGGCCATCTTCACGTCATTTAGATATCACGACAGCCACTGAACTACAAGTAAACATAAATCCTCCAACAAAAATGGAAGTTCTGGACGCCATAAGGCCACTGAAGTGCGGGAAGGCAGCAGGACCAGATGGAATCCCACCAGAAGCACTGAGAACAGGCGCAGAGACAACAGGGGACATGCTCACACCACTATTGCAGAAGGTCTGGAAGGAAGGGAAGGTACTTGCCTACTGATTGGATGAAGGGTTACCTAAGTGTTCGCAAGAACTGATGAAGAATCACTCTCCTGTCCACCCCAAGCAAAATATTAAGCCCCATCATCCTGGAGAGGCTAAAGGATGCGCTGGATTCAAAACTACGACCGGAACAGGCTGGCTGGCTGGATTCAGGAAGTTTAAATCATGTGCGGACCAAATTACAAAGCTACGCTATGCATCATCATAGAACAGAGTATAGAATGGCAATCAGCTCTCTACCTCAACTTTATCGACTTTGAGAAGGCCTTTGACAGCGTCGACCGAGAGGTAATTTGGCAGGCAGTTGGTTCAACACTACGGAATACCGTGAACCTTAATCAGCCTCATTCAACAACTATATGAAGACGCCACATGTTAGACAAGTTATTCACAATGGGAAGCTCAGTGGTGCTTTTGAAGTGAAGACAGGAGTGAAACAAGGTTGCCTACTATCCCCCATGATATTCCTTATTGTGGTGGACTGGATCATACAGCAAATAGTGAGAAGCGAGGAGAGGGGTATGTGCTGGACTGCGGAAAAGAATCTAGAAGATTTGGATTTCATCGATGACTTGTGTCTAATGTCACACAAACTTGAAGCTCTACAGGCAAAAAATAACAAGTTGACAGAAGAGGCAAGGCAGCGAAGACTGGACTTCATGTGAACACAGAGAAGACAGAGGTGATGAAGATACCCAACCAACGCCACCACCACCACCAACAACAACAAGCCCCAATCACCATCAACGAGAGAAACTTAAAGGTAGTAGCCTAATTTGCCTATCTAGGCCGCACTGTTTCAACTACAGGTGGCGGTGGCACAGATGAGGACGTTAAAGCCAGGATCAGAAAAGCAAGACAGGCGTTCATTAGCCTGAAACCAGTGTGGAGATCTTCTGCACTCAGCACAAATCGTGAACAGGATCCTGATTTTCAACACCAACGTCAAGTCAGTGCTTCTGTATGATGGTTCAGAGACTTAGCGAGTTACGAAGGGGATTTTCAACAAACTACAGACATTCATCAACAACTGCTTACGCTAGCTCGCTACTGAAGATCAGATGGCCAGAATAATAAGAATAAGGAACAAGGAGATTTGGGAACGAACCAACAAAGCAAGAAGCTATCGCTCAACAAATATGCATTGGAAGGAAGTGGAGATGGATTGGATTCGGCATACACTGAGAAGGCCGACGGGGGACATCACGCGCTAGGCCAGTTGCTCGAGTGGAATCCCCATGGGAAGTGACGAGTTGGGCGTACGTAGCGAGGGTGACATGGAGGAGATCGTGCGAGGAAGAAATGAGAGCTTCTGGGGTAACGTGGAACCAGGTTCAAAAGGTTTGCAGAGAAGAGAGTTCACTGGAGATGTGCTACTGAAGGCCTATATTCCATTAGGAACCCAAGGGTCAAATAAATATCAATAAACAATATTTATTTTTACTCTACTTGGTGTTCTGGCCTAAGCTTTTCTATCTCTTCCAGTTTTCTACACTGTGACTCAACCTTCAAAGTTCTGTTGCTATGGTACTACAAGTTGTTCGTCACTTTGATTTATGTGGCATCTTGTCGGTAAATATCTGTTCATGGGACCTGACTATGCATTTGATTGCCTCTATGAATTTTAGCCAGAAATCTTATGTTCATTATATGCTCTGAGGAAGGATTTAAGGTAGCGACTAGACTACTAACGTCAATTATAGTATTCAGTGGAAATTTGCTATAAGGCGTCATAACGCGGATTACCATCCAATGACAACCTATTAATACAATACGATTGTTTGTTTTCTGGGATCATTGTTTTTTCAATGGATAAGTTATGAAAAAGCAAACAATTAATTTTGCTTTTCAACTAACTTGATATTGAGTGGCAAAATTATTCACAAGATAACGTTTACCTTAAATATTCAGAACTATTTAGCCATTAATTAGGATTTTCTATCTTGTTGTTAAGTGCGGCCTAATCAGTTTCATTTCTGTTTACATGATTTATGTTTTTTAAGATTCACTATTACTTCTGCTACCGGCTTTTTACCGCAAGATGAAAGTAACTGTATGAAGAAGTATTGTTACTGAAATAATGTTTGATATACTGTTATCACTTCAAAAAACTTCCTATGAAATGTAAATGGAGATCTTCCTTGTTAGATTTAGGTCAGTCTTTATCTCCTGAATATCGACTAAACATTTTTCATTTAGAAGCCGTTAGATTTTATGCCTTAAAACACGAATTTAAGATTCTGCCTTGGAGTTATTTTAAGCGAAAGTTGTATACGACATGTTACTTTCACTTGTTATTATTGCGGTATTATGAATTTCGAGAGGATATGAGCTACCTAAAAGTATTTGTTTGCCTGAAATACAATATCGTTAGTACAAACGATACCCTTAATGCATGTGATTAGTAATAGCTTGGAATTTCTCTTTCAGGATCTTAATAACTATCAATAATAAGTAGAGACTTATTGTCTAAGATTCATGAGTTGATAATTTTGCAGCAATTAGAAATCTAAAAGTAACAGGTCAGAATACTCAGATTTCCTGAGTTACACGGAAAGTGTCTCATAAAGGAATCTATAGGGTTCCAAGATAAATGACAGACAAATGATGCGGCGTTCTGATTTATTTTCAGATTTCTCAGCAGTATTTGAGTGGGAAATTTATTACCAGAACTAGAACGAAAACTGAAGACTACTGTTCACACGACCGATAGAACTGTATTTCATGTTTAAGCCCTAACCACAAACTGTCGGTTATTCCTATCTAATGGTTACCATAGTGATTACTTGCTTAGTGTTGAAAATACCACGTTTACTACACAACAGTTTGTGAGCTTTCTTATTTATACTGGGTGATAATTGAAAGTGAAATGAAAATTTGGACCGCAGCCAGGTTTGAACCAGCAACGGTTGGGTTTCCGGTCCGATGCTCTGCCAACTCAACTACGAGGTCCGACTGCTGACCAGATTTTCATTTCACTTCATTCAGAAAGGGTTTTGCCCGACTGCCATGTGAATTCGTGACGCGTTATTACCGGTTGATCATATTCCTACTGGCTGCCTAGTCAGGACTTCTCATCCTATTCCAAATCTAACTGAATTAGAAATGGAGAGTATCATACTGATTACCATATTGAACATCTGAGATAGCCATGGTTTGGTTCATTTCACCTTCAAACACCACCCAGTATAAATACTAGTCCGCCAAACGGTGGGTCAAAACGATAGTTTTCTTGTTATGCATTCCACGTTTTTTTCATTATTTTGGATATTTTCTTATTTCAATATGAATATGTTCATGGTATATTTGAGGAAAGAATTTCATGTTTATGTACAGTCTTGTGGCTGAAATTCATGGTAAATACTACTAATTGCACTGATATCTAACACCCAACTAGAACAATAAGAACATTTTTAGGTCATTTGTTATCTCTCTTTTGAACAGTAGAAAATGCTACTTTATATGAAAATACGGAAAGGCGTGAATAATAGTTGTTATTATACCTGTGTGATCAATGAATATCGACGCTTGGTTACCTTCTGTATATCATGAAATGATAATATGTATGATCAGTGTTGAAATACTGGGCGTGTTTTTATTGTCTGGTTGGCAAGAATTATTATTGGATAAGATAATGTCAAAAGAACAAACAATAACTGTATTCAGTTTTATGACACAGACGAAAAGTTGTTTTCCTTTGAGTTCACTGGTAACGTAGTTCTTTCATTTAGTTGAGTATCTGCCTCTCTGGGTATCATATTACTGAGAGTCTACACATTCTTTACTGAAGGCCTTTAGAATTAGTCTACAGTAACGGTGGGTAACTGATCTTCACAGCACAGCATAAAGTAGTCCCTGTTCCTACAAAATATTACAGGTAATAACTGTAAGATCTATCAGAGTTCTAAACGCGTAGAACACTTCCTACCAATATCTCACCGTGAAAGTGAATCGTAGGTGGTGATTTACAGGTCATTTTAATTGTGAATCTAACGTTCACATCATTCATAATAAGTTATTTAACATTGGTAGTTGCTTTTTGTTTTATGTTTCAAGGGTACACTGCTGAATGATTTTTGTGTTTCATCATTTTGCGCCTGTTGTACAATGTGTCAACTGAAGAAGGATATGGACTATGTAAAAACACTGGGTGAAGAAATTTGATGCATCTTTTGGTTGTTTCATAAAAAAAGGAAAAAAGTAGAACAACTGAATACCGTTTTCGTTTTCTCATTTAGTTATATATATCTTCAGTAATTGTGAATCTTTTCATCAATGTAAATGAAATATAACAGATAATCTTTTATGAGTGAATCGTGACATTTATTCTTTGAAGGATAACGGAGGGAAAGGGGAACAATAATTTTTACCTGACGCACAGCTTTCGTAATCGAATCATTTAATAATATGCAATTTTGGTGAACGATAGTTCATGAAAACAACTGTGTTATATCCTTGAAAAATTTGTGCATGGTGCAGGGAATTAATATATTTGTAATGAATGTTTATACACACTAATGTTTTTTGATTTTGGTAGTATTTCGAGCAAAATTACTGCTCGTGATCAAATCAGCTGTTGGGATTATTTGTTCACATATTTGTAAACAGAATTCATATACATGGTGTTTTCATCTTGTTGATTTGTCATTATTTTTCTCCAGTACCATACTCCGTGTTGACAGTTGTTCTGAGTCACTTTTGCTACACGTGTTAGGCATGAAGTGCATGGACATAGATTTAGTCAACAGTCTTTCTTTCCCTACAAACCTCCAAATTAAATAACTTGTAGTGGCGATTAGTAACACACTTCGTGAGGAGATTCCTGGAGTTTTAATGAGAATCCGTGACCGGTGAGGTCAATCAGATCGGATATGAGGCCAGATATTCATGACGGCATCGAACGAAGGGCGCGCCAAATCAAGAACGGACAGTATTAGCAAATATAGACCACTGGATCCCGACCCGGCTTATCCATGGTAACGTGCTAGTTGCGAAATCTGAGAGTCTTGAGTTTGATGCCTGCTGGGGTAATGGCTGAGGAGTCCCACACTACGACGAAGCAGCTGTCTAGTGCTCCCAGGCTCCCAATATTTCTTAAACTGATATTCATACTCCATGAATTCCAGCGTGAAATCTTCCTTTAAGTTTTTTCCTGTTGGACTTCAAGATATCAACATTGTCCCAATATATACTATGTTTTTCATTGAAACTATGTGCTGTTATCGAAGAACTCTTTTCCTAATTGTGTCTTGTGTCTCCATGGGCTGACATATGGTTAATTGTCTATGTTCATTCAGTCCGTTTCGGAGTCATCTTGATTTTTGACCTATATGGTTAAATGGGCAGTCATGACAAGATATTTTGCACACGACATTGTTTTTGTTTAATTTTCATATCGAATCTTTCGGTTGGTTCAATCTATTTTTGATGAGCTTTATGGCTTTAAATGTGTTTCGAATACCTGCTTTTCAGAAATTTCACCACAGGGGCCTGCTTAAAATGTGGGCTACCAAATATTTTTCACCGAAATTATTTCAATAATTTCTTCCCTTTCAATTTGTTTCAGTCTTTTAAATATGTCGCTTACACGTGTCATGTAATCTCGGACACTTTTAAAATGGTTTCAAACTGCCAATTATCAGGCTAACAACAAATTAAAGAAAAAACGATCCGCCGTTAGGAGATGAGTGGGATGGGTGAATGCGAAGGGCATCTTCTTAAGCAGATTAGCATGAATTGTTCTTAAATACCCATGCTTTTTAGAAGAATATTCCAACAGTTCATGACAGTTTCGTGTTAGAGATCTTGAGCGCATGCTGTCCAACGAAAAACTCAATGAAACTACACTGGAGTACTTCAGAAACCACTGAGCTGTGACAATCCTCGATGTGAACCATGCAATCTGTAAACAATATGTTAAATGATCACCCTATTCATGGCTTGCCTGTCATCCATGTCAAGCAGCCAGATTCAGTTCGTCTAAGCATTTCGACTCTGTAGCTAAATTTTTGCGAGTAGACCACTGATGAACTCGATGTCAAACGAGTGTAATGGCCTTCCAGTGTTCAGACCACTCTGATATGGCTATTGAAATATTTGCAGGTAAGCGTGAGCTGTTCCTAACTACTCAACTTGCTTGTTATTATATTACGATAGTAATGTCATGTCTTAGTGTGATAGTAGATATTCTGATGTCTAAGTTTGAGGTTTCATTGGCAAAAAGCGGTATGCTTAAATTGTGAGCTACGTAAAGATTTTCCATGAAATTTATTTCATCAAATTCTTCCCTTTCAACTTGTTTCAGTGTTAAATACGTTGTTTAAAAGCGTGAAACACTCTTGCACACACCTAAAATGGTTTCAAGCTGTTCTTCTTCAAAGTAATAACGGTAACAAACAACACACCTTTAAGAGATGGGTTTATAAATGGACAGAAATACCATATGTTACAATTCCTTGA
Organism: Heterobilharzia americana; assembly: GCA_944470555.2. Lineage (NCBI taxonomy): Eukaryota > Metazoa > Platyhelminthes > Trematoda > Strigeidida > Schistosomatidae > Heterobilharzia > Heterobilharzia americana. The sequence goes on along the minus strand of OX104134.1, from coordinate 109,770,013 downwards.
ATAACTGTGTCGAAGTGCAGATTTGCATTCTGGCTGAATAAACTACCGCTGTCAAAATTACGCTTGATAATCCTTTTATTCATTAGTCGAAACCAGAGTCTATTGAAATACCAGATGTCTACTTGATAATGTAGCTTTTATTACTGTTATTATTAACATTATTCAAAAGTAATGATTAGTTCGCCTAAGGATAGTGAAGAGGGAATGAATATATTGAAGTATTACAGACTGAGAATTCCAAACTCTACTACAAGTCTTGTTTGGGATAAATCAAGTGTTATTATTATTTGCATTGACTCATACATACCTTTCTATATGGCAGTGCTTCACTTTTTGTTATTCCTCTTTTAGTTTTCCGTTTTTATTTCTCCTGTCTTCCTTTTCTTTTTCTTGATGTTGTTACTTATGCTTTGTTCAGGATAGTGATATTTCAATAACCTTTTGAATGAATTGTTTATTTCTTTCCTCTGATCACCAGAATATGTTGTCACCCCACGTATTTTATTTGCTAGACTCCATATAAACAGTCTGTTTACAGTGAGCGGAGTAGTAATCAAGGAATCATCCTGAATGTATAGGTTTTCTGCTGATCGTGGTTCTTAAACTTCCATCTCTCATATTTTGTATTTCAAAGTCTTACATTGGTAGTTCTCCCAATTCACTCCCTATATCAGTAATGAACTCAGTTGAGTCTACATGAGTGTTTGTATGTCATGGAAACTGTCGAAATCTTTCTGCTTTTTTATGACTAGTGTGTCATCAACACACCTCCATCAACTTTGATTGGGGATATATAACTCTAGAATGTTTTCTTCTCAAAAATCTATATGCCTGGTATTATTGATGAGATGGGTGACCTCATGGGTATCCATTTTGTTGACATAACTTTCCTTCATATGTGAGTTCATATATGAGTTTTATCCATAAATATGTGGAGAAATAATTCCAACAGTTGGTGTGATCACGGGTAGTAATTTCGCTCGAAATATTACCAATTTAAGATAACATCATTGTGTATAAACATTCATTACAAATATATATATATAACAAAACAAATGTATTTCGTCAAAAGAAGGTGAGATTTTCACACTTCCTGAATAATGTTTATAGAATTTACCTGTCAAATGAAGCAAGATACTTCTCTTTCGATTAGGGTTTGCTGAAGTTTTCCTGTAACAGTTGCATGGAACTGACCATCCTAACGAAAGTTGAGGCCAAAAGGTAAACAAAATTTAACTTATTTTGATGGAACATTGGCTTATTTTGATCTAGAGTTAGATACATTTAAAAGTTAAGTATCTTTACATCATAAAAGCCTATTATAAAGAATAACTGACAGTAGCAAAGATAGTTTTCGAAAAAAATTCTTTTAGTCGAACTGTTTCCTTAAAGTTGCCCAGCAGACTGTCTTATTATGTGCATTGTTGAGAGTAATGATGAGAGCGGATCTTGCTTTTTTTTACGATGAAGAATAGTGGACAACTGTTATCTGTTTGTAAGTAATACAGAATATTCAGTTTGTATTGGGACCATCGCATGAAAATGTTGGTTGGACATACCCTTTTGCATAATCCATATACATGATAGCTGTTGGTTATCAATTTTTGGTACATAGTAGTCTATTAGGTGTTATGCTAAACTTTCTGTTGCCAACCATAATCCAAAAAAAAATTCGATGACCTCGAGAATGTTAACGAACAACCATATCGTTAGTTACTGTGTGCCAATTAGAATTTTGAAACTGTGTGAACTATGGATTTACTAAGAATTAATGTTTATTACAAGCAGTGTGCAAGTAAAACGGTAAAGTAAAATGTAGCATTGCTTACAGAAAAAAAAGCACTTAATGGTGTAAGGGAAATGAATATAATTTGATATCTTATACTGTTCATTATCATTTCATTAACTGCCTTATATTCGTAACAACAAAGTATTCAATGAGTTAGCTATCTTTGAATCAGAACTTTAATTGTTTATTGTTCTCTGAACTTTAAGGTTTGTTCGTGAATAATCCAACTTCGGGTTAGATGAATTCATCAACAGCTATTTTACAAAGAATTTAAGCAATTTCGATTTGCATGGATGTTCACTTACGACATTTGCTAACCTCGAATATAATCGGCTTTTGCAAAGATATAACTTCTCTACTTTTATTCTTTACTCAACTGCCTGTTAGCCTTTATAATTAATGTCACTATGTGACCAAAGCTGTTGGCCTAATTTCCGATCATTAATTTTCTTGAGTGATTTTCAGTTGGCTGACTCCTTCTTAGTAATTCGTTTAGTGAGTTACTGCCCACGTGCCTGTGGATTACTTCTACTTGGAATACCTTGCTTTTCTTACACTCCTCAAGCTTTTATTACGTTGTATTTTCACTTTGTCTCGGTCTAAGTTGTCGTTTTTCTCATCTATATGTGTTGACATCGATGATGGTATATCGTACTATTTAGCTGCTAGTTGATCCCTATAGATCATTTGGGTCACTCGATTACCACATTGGCCAAAGTAGTGACTGACAGTTTTCGCAACTAATTTTTAAACTATATTCGTCTTGTTGTCTTTAAGCAGTATATTCTTCAATTTGCATGAGTCATTTCACAGAGTTTTGGTTATTTTATGTACCATGCTAATTACAAATCTATGTGGTAATCATTTTGCACTTTTCGAAATCATTGTGATAGTAGGTAAAGTTGTTTGCTTTGTGCGTTTAGGTAGTTATCTTGACTTATGTTTTGTCGATAGGCACTTCTTGATGAAGCTTATTAGGTAGTTACTGGTTGTGAAAGCGGTATTCTTCTGAATTTCTTAGTAGTTAAGTGCTGCAGGATGAGTATTGGCATATGCAAGTAGCGTTTATGAGACCCTAGGTTGCTGCTTTTTAGTTTAAAATCTGATTCATATATGTCGCCTTCCTATACACTTGAGTTTGTAATGTTTCTTGTACATATTGGGCTGATAACAACACCCAAGTACGTGATTTCGTTATTTTCTTCATCAGTGGATTGAGTACACGTAAAGATTTTGCTGACGAGAGTGAACTCGTTTTTTAATCTAAATTACCGCTTTAATCTTACTATTCTCATAAGTTACACCAAAAAGGAAGTGTTGGCACATTTAAAGAAAATGAACTGCAGTCTGTGAAGGGGTTGCAGAAAAGGGCTGTGTAATAAGATGAAGTAGATTAGAATCGTATATCTCCTACAGGATGTTTGACACAATAAACATTACCTTGGAAAACACTTAAAACTATGGGTCGGGGAATATTTCTGGTGTCCTACCTTTAGATTATCAGCTTCTGTGGACTGATAGTTCTGTCTCGGTGATTATTCATAATTGACAGTTATTCATACTATTTGCCAGCAGTTAATATGGAGGTGTTGTGAATTATTGGTAATTCGTTGCGAAGCCTTATTTTAATTATGACCGTGTCTTTAATATAGCTTATTTATTTGGATCACAATTTTTCATGATGAACAAGATTATGCTTACTTCATTTCAATAGCATAAATATAGAAGTGAAATATTGAGCTGTAATTGTCTACAAAACTTGATATTTGCTGAAGCAAATCCAACAGCGTCATCACAGTTACACAAACTAAAATTGGTACAATTCGCCCCAATCACCTCATTGATATCTGGAAAGGGAACCAAGTGTGCATAAGAGGCAATTTGGGATATGGTTACTGTGATTAGTTGGATTTGATTGTATCTAGCAGTTTAGATCACGAGTTTAATTTAACTCCATCACAAATACTCAACAATTCATTTATGAGGTTGCACAGTTTTAAAAAGCAAGAAATATTTACTGGATGAAATATCTTTCCATACCTGTATATAACGAAACAAAAGTTATTCATGTACTGAACCATGCATTTACACTTGCAAATTCTGTATTAAAAGTATAAAAACTTATCTAATTTACGCCTAAAAGTTATTTCCGAGTACTATAAAGCTTTAACATCCCATTTTGGTATTCGGTGAATTCATGCCCTGAAGAAATTACGATAAGTGTTTTCAATGGATATGAACACAATCTTTCATCTTTATACTTTGTTTCTACTACTTAGAGCAAAGAATTATCGCCGTCAATAAATTTCGGTGTAATTTATCAATATTTACTTGATCTAGTGCAAATTTCGATAAACTATGATGATTCCTTCCCTACACAAGTGATCCAGTATTCAGTGGTTCAAGAATCGTATTTAATGACATAAGTAGAACTTTAGTAAAAATATGCCTTCTATAGGCTGTTGCAATTCAACTCATTTCTACACAGTTGTCTCATTCAACAAATCAAGGTCATCCGACTTTTTCATCTACATCTGCGAGTTCTTTCGAGTAAAACCATAACTGCTTAGTTCAGTGAACGCATATTTCCTAGAATATTTTGGTACATTTTGGGACTGAAAGAAAATACGTGTCAAATAGGTGCTGGTTTGCGGAATATTTAGTTATCTACACATCATTTTTTCTAAACTTAACTAATAATAAACTACTTTCGATAACTGGAAAACTGTATTCAATATACAACGTCTAAATGGTGGAAATGCCAATTAATGAGGCTGTTAGTCACGGCAGGAAATTTATTTTGTCACGAATAAATTATTAATGTGTTTCAGGTTCAGACTCTATTGAATGTATGCCATGGAAAATCATTTTTCATCAAGGTTTTGCAGCTGTAATCAACATTTGTTCAAAGCTTTTTGACTTCACAATTCAAATCCAAAAACAATGTAGTAAAAAATTATTATTATTATTATTATTAGTCCCTTGGGTTCCTAGTGGAACATAGGGCTTCAGTAGCACGCCTCCAGTGACCTCTGTTCTCTGAGATCTTTTGAACCTGGTTCCACGACAGCCCACAACCTCTCATTTCCTCCTCGCACGACCTCCTCCATGTCACCCTCGGACGTCCAACTCGTCGCTTCCCATGGGGATTCCACTCGAGCAACTGGCCTGGCGCGTGATGTCCTCAGTCGGCCTTCTCAGTGTATGCCCAATCCATCTCCACTTCTTCCTGCATATTTGTTGCGTGATAGGTTCTTGGTTGGTTCGTTCCCAGAGTTCCTTGTTGCTTATTTTTTCTGGCCATCTGATCTTCAGCAGCGAGCGTAAGCAGTTGTTGATGAATGTCTGTAGTTTATTGGAAATGCCTTTCGTGACGCGCCAAGTCTCTGAGCCATACAAGAGCACTGACTTGACGTTGGTGTTGAAAATCCGTATCTTGTTCCGCATGCTGAGTGCAGAAGATCTCCACACTGGTTTCAGGCTAATGAATGCCTGTCTTGCTTTTCCGATTCTGACTTTGACGTCCTCGTCCGTCCCGCCTGTAGTTGAAACAGTGCTTCCTAGATAAGTGAAGGAGGTTACTTCCTTCAAGTTTCTCCCGTTGACGGTGATTGGAGTTTGTTGTTGTTGTTGATGGTGGTGGTGCGGTATCTTCATCACTTCTGTCTTCTCTATATTCACCTGAAGTCCCGTCTTAGCTGCCTCCTCTGTCAACTTGTTAGTTTTTGCCTGCAGATCTTCAAGTTTATGTGACATTAGGCATAAGTCATCGGCGAAATCCAAGTCTTCTAGGTTCTTTTCCGTCGTCCAGTGTATCCCCCTCTTCTCGCTCCCCACTGTTTGCTGCATGATCCAGTCCACCACAATAAGGAATATCATGGGGGATAGTAGGCAACCTTGTTTCACTCCTGTCTTCACTTCAAAGGCATCACTGAGCTTCCCATTGTGGATTACTTGGCATGTGGCATCTTCATATAGTTGTTGAATGAGGCGGATAAAGGTTTGCGGTACTCCGTAGTATTGAAGCAGTTTCCAAATTACTTCTCGGTCGACGCTGTCAAAGGCCTTCTCAAAGTCGATGAAGTTGAGGTAGAGAGCTGATTGCCATTCTACGCTCTGTTCTATGATGATACGAAGCGTTGCAATTTGGTCAGCACATGATTTGTACTTCCTGAAGCCTGCCTGTTCCGGTCGCAGTTTTGAATCCAGTGCGTCTTTAAGCCTCTCCAGGATGATGCGGCTTAATATTTTACTTGGGGTGGATAGGAGAGTGATTCCTCGCCAGTTCTTGCAAGCACTGAGGTCTCCCTTCTTCGGCAGTTTGACAAGGTAACCCTTCTTCCAATCGTCAGGTACCTTCTCTTCCCTCCACACCTTCTGCAATAGTGGTGTGAGCATGTCCGCTGTTGTCTCTGCATCTGTTCTCAGTGCTTCTGGCGGTATTCCATCTGGTCCTGCTGCTTTCCCGCACTTCAGTAGCTTCTTGAAGTGGTCGGCCCATCGTTTCCTCTGTTTCTCTTCTTTTGTAATTAAATTTCCTTCTTCATCTTTTATTGGTTTCATCTGTGTTGGTCTCTTCCCTGATAGCAACCTGGTTATTTGATACAATGTCGTCAGGTCTCTCTTACCTGCAGCCTGTTCTGCTTCACTTGCCAGTGTGTCGTAGAAGTGTCGTTTGTCTTTGCGTGCACTCTTCTTCACTTCTTTATCCAGTGTTTTATACATTGTGCTCAGTTCCTCTTGTCGTTGAGCATCCTTGCACTGGTTTATCTTCTGCTTCACCATCCTCCTCTCCTCTATCAGCTTCCAGGTATCCGTCGAGATCCATTCCTTGTCTTCTTTCTTCTTCCTTCCTAATACTGTTGTGCAGGTTTCTTTCCACATAGCTTTCAAAGACTTCCAGTGTTCTTCTACACAGGTTTCTTCAGGGATGTCCCTCGACGTCTCCCATTTTGTCTTGATGGCTGCTTTGAAGATCTCCTTTGTAGTTTCATCCTTCAGTTTCCGAGTGTTGTACTTGAATTGAGGTCTATCACCAGCTTCCTTGAAGGCTTTTAACTTGATTTGGAAGGTTCCTTGCACTAGATAGTGGTCTGAACCTACATCTGCTCCTCTTCTTGACCTTGTGTTAAGTAGACTGCGTCTCCATTTTCTTGAGATTGAGATAAAGTCGATTTGGTTTTTAGTGTGTCCATCTGGTGAAATCCATGTCGCTTTGTGGATATCCTTGTGCCTGAACACACTGCCTCCAATCACCAAATCGTTGAATGCACAGAATTCTGCAAACAATTCTCCATTCTCATTCATTTCACCTAGCGCCTCTCGACCCATGGTTAGTTCTCTTCCCGTGTTGTCCCCTCCCAGTTTGGCATTCATGTCGCCCATTAGAATTTTGATATCGCCAACTGACGTCTTGTCCAGTGTTGACTGAAGTTGTCTGTAGAATTCCTCCTTTTTCTCTTGCTCTGCATTATTTGTAGGTGCATAACATTGTATGATTGTGACCTTTCTTCCTTTTGAGTTGAATCTTGCTGACATGATCCTGGAGGAGATTGGTTCCCACTGCATGAGAGCCTTCGATGCTCTTGAGGACATCATGATAGCCACTCCCTCAGTGTGCTCGTGGTTGGCGTCTGGGTGACCGGAGTAGATTATTGATTCTCCCGTTGACAGTTTGGAGAGTCCACTCCCATTCCATCTGCTTTCGCAAATCCCAAGCACTTCGATGTTATACCTTCTCATCTCCTTTGCAATCTGGGCTGCCTTACTGGGTTCAAACATCGTGCGGACATTCCATGTCCCCACGTTTACTTTCGCTTTCATCGAGAGAAGACACATCGGCCAATTGGCTTCCCGAAGGCTTTCACCAACTGGCGTCATTTCGCCTCTCCGATTCCAGCGGGGAATAAGTTTGTTTTCATTTTTTATATTTTGTTTGTGCTTTGAAGTTTCTTTAGCGGTTAGATTTGTTTTACGGGGTAGGGTTGCTAGCCCTATGCCCAACCTTCCCTCTTTACCCGGGCTTAGGACCGGCTAGTAACTAGTAAACTAGTTAACCAGGCGAGGTTAAATGAGATAGTGTTATAGCATTATTAAGATTATAAGCATATTTCGCTCACCTCCCAACTAGTGGGTCGGCGGTAAGAAAAGTTCCCTACCTGGTAAGAGTGAATAGTCATTTTTTGGCACTAGCCATCACCTCCAAGAATACTGAACTATATGTTTATTAATTTGCTGGTTTGATTAACGATTGCACTACTTTTTTGCTCAGCATCTACATTTTAAGCCTTAATACACATAGAGAAAACTTTCTGGACACTCGTTTACGTCAGAAGTATTTATAAGTGGAACGAGCGCTCTAGTATGAAGGTCTTTAAGTCTGTTATATCATGCCTCTCAACCAGTACAAATCAATATTCAATAGTTGTCAATTCAGCCATCTACATCATGCTAAGAAGAGAATGAAATGTTGAAAGTGTTATTCAGTCTTTCTAATGAATTCAGGTGTTAAATTCTTAGGTTGAGTAGTTCTCATTAAACGTAATACCATTTGTTTTCATGGTTCGTGAACAGATATCGGAAATGAGAACCTGTTTTGGTATCTACTAACACACTATATGGAGTTTGATTACTTCTCAGTAACATATAGTTTTGAGTTAAATAAACTTATCAAATATTTCATGATAGTAAAAATCATCTCTGAAATGCTTTAGTCACTTCACTTGTTTAAATGGACGATGAAGAAAAATAGAAGCTTTATCAAAAATACTGAGTTGCTACGGAGTATTTTTCATAATCTAGGTATTAAGCATTTCAGATTTCATATTGAGATGATGCTCCACTGGACGATAAAATGAGCGATCCAATTGTAATTTTGTCAGTCAATTAAGTTACCCACTACACTTGTAAATGAGCAAAAGGAAAACGCATAACATTTTTTTGGACGTCTTAATAGGGATCATAACAATAATAAATTTGCCATGGAATACGAAAATGGCGGAAAGTTTGATTTTCTGGATATTGCCGTACAACATAAGATAGACAGTACAGTCCAAAGGTCCATTCATCGAAAGAACATATGAAATGGTACCTATCTGAACTACAGACGGGGATTATTTAAAACCCTATATCACAGAGTAGAAATGACAAGTTCCAGTGATATGGAGAAGTTGGGAACAGTTGGAAGATGCTTACAGGATAACAGATATCCACAAGCACTTATCAATGGATGTGAATAAACAGACGAAAAAATCACCAAGGAAAGTCACAGTCCACAAGAAGCCTGTTTTTTAGCCTCAATTTCACAGGTGACAAAAAATATCAGTAGCCGACTAAAGATATCACTGGCTGGTACTTTCCCCGCAGTCAGGTTAGTTCCTGTATACCAAATAATGTCCTCTTGAGTGCAGTCAGAAATCGACAGGTACTCTTCCTGTGTTACCTCTAATTGTGTTAATTAATTTACATGAAGCTGCCGGAGATATATTGGAAGAACAGAAAATAGGGAACGCCTTAGATTTTCTGAACGCATTCCAAAGGACCTACGAGTGAGGGGAAGTAACACTTTTAAAAATGCAGTCACTCAATATCCGCATGACACTGGACATCAAATAGGCGTCTTCAATTCCTTCAAGATAATAAACAAACAACCGAGCTGAATTCTACTGACATTTGCTTAAGTTATAGCCATTAAATGCCTCAAACCTGATTTGTGTTCAAAAAGAAGCTTAAGTTAAAAATGTGTCCATTCTGGTAAACTGATTTGACTGCTGTTTGACTACATCCTTCTTTGCCAACCACAGATATCTAACCCTTCACTCTTGTTGAGCTGCATCATCTTCGTTTGATTCTGAATTTTAAAAATCACATATGAACGTAGAACATTTTTTTCAATAACTTTTAATCGAGTTCTGCGGCTAGAATCAAATTCGTTAGCTTTTAATAGACAACAATTGCTGTGAATGCATTTTAGAATGTACATGCTATTAAAAAAGTGATTAGACTATCATTTTCACGACTGTCCTGAAAGAAGTTGAGCGCCGAGTCAGGTTGATTCATTATATAGGCAAGTTTTTATATAATCCCAGTGTGTTTAGAAAATCGAAAACAAGATTTTTCTGAACGTTTCGCTGTGTATGCCACAGCTTCTTCAGCAGAATATTTGGATTTTATTTAACATCAAAATATATACTGTGAAAAGGTACATGTAGGAATTTCTGTCTTTATGTTCTTGGTTAGCTGTTTTGTTGTTCAGACTGATTGTTTCCAGTTAGTCATCATAAATTCATACAGTCTTAGTCATCTGCCATCAAAGAACGATTGAATAATCAAAGTGCATGTATGCGTGTGTTAACTTTTTATGGAAAATGTCATTCATTGTTTATCATATAAAAAATGAAAAATATGTTTGTATATCAACAATAATTGATGAGTGTTGTTTTTGGCTTTTTAAAGTGCAAATTTAAATGGTGAACTTTTTTAAAGTTTTTGTCTAATTAGAATCCGCCATATAGGTGAAAATACCTTCCTTTCTGTTTAAAGCATCCGTTGTTGTTAGAATATGTGAGGCTTCTGATGTCAATCTCTTTTTGTGTGTAAAGACACCCTTTTCTAGTATATCAACATTGTCAAAATCGATTTTGTGCCCACTTTCAGTGGCGTGCATTGCTATTGCTGACCTCTTTTCCAAAATTTTCAATTCCATCTCATTTTTTGGTGGGTGTTTACTGCATAATCTATGTTCATTCACTCTAACTTTCAGCTGCCTACAAGTTTCATCAATATAACTGGTTTCACATTCCGTATATTTTATCTTATACACACATGATTTCTCCTCTCCTTTACTTATCTTGTCTGTATCTTTCTTATCATTCTTCTTAATAATACTGTTTAGAAAATGTCTTGGATAGTCATTCTCTATCAATACTTGTTTTATTTTAGAAATTTCGTTTTCTTTATCTTCGGTATGCGTTACAATATTTTTAGCCCTATTTAATAGGATCAAAGCTACTGTGGTTTTAACGTTCATTGGATGGTCAGATTGAAAATTTAGATACTTGTCAGATTGTGTAGGTTCTCTGTAAATTCTAATCTTAAATTCTCCTTCAGGGTTTCTTTGAATAAGACAGTCTAAGAAATTCAACGTTCCTGCACTCCATTCGGTTTCGCTTGTGAATTTTATGAAATTTGATATTGAGTTTAAGTGTTGTAAAAAATTTCCAAGTTCTGTTTTCTTGATGATCACAAAGGTATCATCTACATATCTATACCATAGCTTAGGTTGACAATGAAAACTATTTAAAGTTGTTTCTTTCAATGTTTTCATATATAAACTGGCTACAATCGAGGATACTGATGAGCCCATCACAACGCCGTTAGTTTGACGGTATAACTTGTCCCTAAACGTGAAATATGTTGACTCTAAACATAATCTTAAGCATTTCATAATGTCTGCTGATGATAAAGGACATCTGCTTAGTATTACTTGATGGCTATCAAGTAAACTTTTTACAATATTAAGTACATAAGGCATAGGAATACTGGTATAAAGAGAAATTAGGTCAAAACTTGCCATAATTTCTTCTTCTCTTATCGTGTAAACCATTAGTTTATTCTTGAATTCTTCTGAGTTTCTAATGTTAGAAGTAATCTCATGTTGCAATGGTTTCAATAATTTTGATAGGCGATATGTTACCGAATTAGTGAAGTCCACAGCTGGTCTAAGCGGGATGTCCACTTTATGTATTTTTTGGTCTACCATAAAATCTTGCAGCTGAATTCGTCTTGAGGGCTAACGAAAACCATGTTGCATTCCCCAGTTTTGGTTTTAACTGTCTGAGTAAATTGCATGTTTCGGCTTTCATTTTGTTCAAGATTCAGAAAAATCTTGTTTTCGATTTTCTAAACACGCTGGGATTATATGAAAACTTACCCATATAGTGTTTAGACTGTTTTGGATGCTAGTGTAAGTAACATTTGTGCGGCAGTTTTGGTGAAGAGTTGAGTGTAAACTTTGTCAGTGAGTTAGTGACATGACATCTTGACTGCATATGGCATGTGGAAGGATATTTAACAAAAACGTCCAAGGTTGCTTTATGTCGAGTGAGTTATCGGAACAATGAATGGCATGAGTCCGACATAAGGGCAGAATGTTTTTCACTGATCTCAACTCACAACTATTTGCTTATTTATCGTATAACCTACTTACGTACTCTCAACGTGTAAAGTTCTTCAATATTTTGATTGCTACTCTTGCCTTTGTTTTATTCGAGGAGCTTCCATTTGATTATGTATACTATTACGATCATTTACCAACATTTCTTTATTTTGCTGTTATGATTGACTTTCACTCTGATTATTTCTTTCCGTTCTAATCCCTGACTGATACTCTGTTTTCTTCGAGTGAATTAAAGTACATTACATTTTCAGTAAAACTGTAGATTTTGATATTCAAGGGGTTGGAAGCAGTTGAGAAGATACCACCGAAACAAAAGGGATCCATTTTATCCTGCTCCTATTGTCGTTCTTGAATTTATCAAATTCATGAAGGAGAATCCGTGTATATAATAAGACCCATCTGAGTACAATAAAGTTCTCCAAGATAAGGAATGAATCCCCAAGGATACTTGGAAGCTGGTAGAGGAGAAGAAGGTGAAGCAGAAGATGAACCAGTGCAATGCAGTGCAGAGATGAACAAAGGAAAGAGAAACTGAACACAACCTATAAAAGACTACACTGGACAGAGAAGTGAAGGAGAGTGCACGGAAAGATAAAAGACACTTCTACGACACACTTGCAAGTGAAGCAGAACAGGCTGCTGGTAGGAGAGACAGAGACCCGACAACACTATATCAAATAAACAGGTTACTTACTGTCTGGGAGGGAAGAGATCAACACAGATGAGACGAATGAGGGATAGTGAAGGAAGCCTAGTTGCCAAGGAGGAGAAACAAAGGAAACATTGGGCCCAGCACTTCAAAAAGCTCTTGAATCGACCACCACCACATTCAACAGAAATACCACCAGCAGCCAAGCCACAGAACTACCAGTGAACATAAGCCATCCGACGAAAGCAGAAGTAAAGTCCTGAACGCCATAAAGTTGCTGAAATCCGAGAAAGCAGCAGGACCAGATGGAATTCTACCACAAACACTGAAAACAGAGGCAGAGACGATAGCGGACATGCCCACACCACTACTGCGGAAGGTTTGGAAGGAAAGGTACCTGTGAAGAAGAGGTGCCTTGTCGAACTCCCAAAGAAGGGAGACCTAAGTATTTTCAAGAACAACTGATGCAGAAAGATGCTGCTGTCCACACTCATCCAGCATCGTTTCAACTACAGGTGGCACAGGCACAGATGAGGATGTCAAAGCCAGGATAAGAGAAGCGAGACAGGCCTTCATTGATCTGAATCAGTGTGGAGATCTACTGCACTCTACTCAGCATAAAGGGTGAACAAGATCCGGGTTTTCAACACTTATTCAGTCAAGTTAATGATTCTATGTGATGGTTGAGAGACTTGGGGTGTTACAAAAAGCATTTACAACAAACTACATACATTCATCTATAGCTGCTGTCTACGCCCACTCGATACTGAACATCAGATGGCAAGAATAAAAAAAGAATAAGCTACAAGGAACTGTGGCTGGGCAACGAACTAACCAAGAACGTATCGCTTGAAAACTATCGTTTTGAAAAAGATATTCATCATTGTCCCTAACTTAGACTCCCATTACTTAGGATACAACCGCAGTAAATATATCTTTCATAAAGTTGTGACTCACTAGTCCAGACAGTTAAATTTAAGCCAGTAAGCCATGGGTTCTATTCCCGTTCCTTCTGCTGTTTTATACACCTAGGGAGTTTTCATTAGCTCCAACACCTTAAACGTGACTCATTGTTCAGTATTTGAACATTGACGTCCCTGTCAAGAGTGGTTTCGTATACTGACACCTTTCTTCGTATGAATATTATTTAAGTCTCACTGGTTATTAAGCTTCCTATAATATTGAAGCTGTGATTTTCGGGATCAAACTATCTAATAACGATGCGCCTAAGTAGAAGTACTAGCAACTTATGTGAAGACCAGGATCAGTAAAGCGAAAGGCACTTTTTAAAAGCCTACTATGCTTTTGGGTTCAACAGACTTATTGGAACAAACCTTTACAGGTAGCGAAAGTGATATTAAAATCAAATTTGACAGAAAACAAACCAGATGGGGTATTATGTTGGGATCAATCAAAGACAACTATGACTCCTTCTGCAGATACCATAAGTTGCCTCTATGTATCAGCGAAAGTTTTCTTGTCTAGAGTTTACAAAAAATAGTGATTTTACTGAAAATTATGCGAAACTGGGGTGTGAAGGAAAACGTCAGAAACGTAGGAATCTGTATAAACCAACTATGGAAAAGGGACACAGTATATGTCGATGAAGGACACTCATCTTTGACCGCATTCTCAAACAGAGCTTCTAGAAGTCAGTAGTCTTAAGTATGTGGAACTGGAGGATTTCAGTGACGTTTTATCAACATTAGTAATGGGTCTTCAGTCTCTACCTCCAAGGATAGTCGATAAGTTGACTTACTTCAACCCTTGCTTTAAAGATGCACACAAAGATGCAATTTCTGGCTTCATGTGTTTTCTGTGAAAATTATTACTACTTGTATGGGCAAGAAATTCTTGTCAATATAACTTTTGTGCTACAAGTGGATTTTTACACTTCATTTAGACTACAATTTGAGAAAAAAAATGGCCATGAAGGTAATAAGATATAGATTGAGGGAGAAAACAGGACTTATCGATATCCAAGACTTTATTTGCAATAAAAACTGTTGATGTAAAGTAATTTCTTTCCTAATAACAAGACAGCAGTAATATTATTGGTTTTTCTAGTATCTTCTCATAAGAGACTCTGAAGAATTCACTCATTGATCTTTACCTATTCTAATATGAGCAACTTTCATTTCAAGTTATGGAATTGTTTTATGAATGTAGTGCTTCGGATGAAATTGAACTTTTGAAGGGCAAGATGTTGTCAAAAATTTCCTCTTGCAAATTGTCGGTAAGCTGTGCTAAGAGACCGTAGTGCCCGGAACCCGTTTGTAGTAGCTACATTACTATACGTTGATATCATCAGGTTGCAATGTGCTTCCTTTTTGTACTTCTGCTTAGCAGTTTGTCGAGAACCTCTTTATCTGTAAATTATGATAATCAATTTATCGGTCACAGTACTAGCAAAAGATATTACTAGTGAACAACTTGAGTAGTTAAAATTCACTCAGACTGATCTGTAGCATTTCGCGGCCACGGTAATACTTCAATATCGAATCCTATAAAGAAGTCACAAGTTGGTGGAAATCGGCTATTTAGTGCATCTTCTTCTTGTCAGTATGAGTTCATGCCAAAAATTTATATGCATCTTATTTGATGATTTCTCAAGAAATGAGGTCTTTCGTTCTTCATGATAGGGTAGTTACATTTTATTACATGAAGGTAGGAACTGGAGTAACTGAATGAATTTGATTTTGTAGCAAGGCAGTCTTGGTATCAATATGTGCAAGGTTTTTCTGCAATCTAGCCTAAAGTCTGTTGCTTACCGATTTTATAACAGCATACATACATCAAATATATTGTGATCACTAATAAACTTAACATCTAAATTTAAGCAGTGAGTATATATCGTAATTTGTGAAAGAGTCAATCTATTAGTCAACAAACATTCTCTTACTACATTTCTGTCTCTAAAACAACAATAGTACAACTTTTCATAATTATGTTAACAACCACGTCGAAAAGGGTGACCTTTTCCTCTCAATGCTATAAAATCGAAACTATGGAATACTGATTAGTTCACAGTCAGGTAAAAAATCTTATCTGATTTTGATTTCTTAATTTTGCCTACATAAGCATATCCGTTTAATCTAAGAAAACAAACTTCAGAAAAAGCAACTTTTTGAACAGGTTTGTGATTGCTTCATTTGAGTCAATCGATGAATGTAAAAGGTAGTTACAGGGTATGCCAAACAGAAAGTCTTTCTGATTGCTACAGCGTTCTCTATTGAATCTAGTTATCGTGAACAGAATCTATTGAGAAGAACAAAGGTCACAATCTTGGAACTATTTTGGCCGCATATTATTTTAATGAATTTTTAAGGAATAACTAAGAAATTTTGCGGTTGTACATATTTTGGTTCATTGCTAAGAATAGTTACTTCTTAAAATAAGTTTTTAGTTTTTATGATGTATTAAATCACTTGTACCGTCAGGAAACAACTAAAAGTTTGCAAAAATAGTTGTTACAATTACACATATAGTGAAAATACCACTCCTTAGGAGAGTTTGATGCATTTTTCTTATAAATTGGTCCAGATGCAAGGTGACGAGCAACTATGACAAGGTGAAAGTATGTGAGACAGAAAATTCATACTTGGAGGAAACGCTGTTCGGAGGATATCTTATAAATAGGACTTTAGTTTTTTGATACTGTGAAATCAAGTCTATGAATCGATAGAAAAACTATCATCTAATGAACATAGACAAAGAATCATCTGGTGAACAAATTATCTTCACAGGTGAAGATTTGGATATGAAGAAGAGTCCATGTAAGCTCCCATGTTATAAGAAGCCCATCTTGATGATGGTTCATAGATTTGAAAGGAAGTATCAGACACTGTGCTGTTTATCTTAAGAATATTCAGCACTCACAAAACAACATAATTATGATGGATAGAGGCTTGCAGTGGAATCCGGGACATGCGTTTCGCCCTATTTGTGATTCGTCGGCTGGATGTGCCTGCCTCAGTGAGTGCTGTTTCCACTAAGACTGGTGCCTGGTACCTTACGTTTCAAACTGCAGAGCGTTACCCACTAGGACATGAAGTCACGACGAAACAATACAAGCAACATCATACGAAACAACACTCCTAATTTTACTCACAAAATGGACTTTTAATATGTTGCGTAAGAAAGAGTTGAATGATGCGGGTGTGATGAAAACATAGTTGTTAAATCATCAGAATTTTTATTTTTAGCAAAAAATTAGTCTTGATGAAAAATAAAGAGACAAAAGGAAGGGCTATTCTAGTTTCAGCAGTAATGCCCTTTTAGATGAAAAAGTCTATTATTTGGTCATAACAATTGTTGAACAATTAAGTAATATATCATTTTTACTTGAAAAGCAGCGTGGAAAGACGTCATTTGAAATAAACTTCAAATTAAACAGAATACAAGCAGTCCTTTAATCAAAATCAGAGCTGTAATACTAAGAAACTGAATAATGCTTAGGTTAGTTTCATTTTCTATTCAAAGAATCAACTCCAAAACAATAGTTATTAAAAATGAAAGTGAAATGACATCAAGATTTTTTTTAATTTTGAAGAAGCATAATTTAACCACCCGTGTTCTTCGATTTTATGGAGTCTATATCACGCTTCAATTGACAGACGGCTAGCGGCCCACAAAGGCATGAAGTACAAAAATCATTCATTAAAGTACCCTAAAAGAAAATGAAAATGATATCGTTCTTCATTAAAGGCTTCTAATCTGTCTTTTATTGAAATTATTTGAAATTTACAAAAATGAATTCGATCTCAAGCGTCATTTTTATATTATATTTAAGTTATGAACAATACAGGAAAAGCCAGATGACAGAATTGCTGTTTAATGAACAGAAAACTACTCATGGTGTAATAAAAACATAGTCTGTATTTCACTTTAGAAAACGGTTCAGTCTACATTATTGATTTGATGCTATGATGACTGCTATAAAATATGCAACTGTTCTAGATATACATCTGTTTGGTTCAGGAAGAGAGATATTTTGTGGTATTAGGGGTGATTCTTAAATACTTATTGGTGAGTTGTTGATTAGTCCTTGCTTTTTGGCAACAAGATTACGAGTAATGCGAAATCAATTTACTAAACCTTCTCATACCATCAATACTAGTTAATGATGTAATCTGAAGGCTGATAAAAAAGGTATCTATATTTTTGTATTCCTCTGGTTAGTCTGGTAGTTTTGGTGATAAAGACAAATCAGAAGCAAATTATCCATAAATAGTCTGCTTCTTAAGTCTACATTTATGAAATGGGATTAGTTATTTCCAAAAAGAGTTTCTTTAGGTCTACTGTTTGTTTCATTTAAGTTCACTGATTAAATGAAAAAAAATCTATTCATCAAATTTGGGCGACTATCTAAATTAGCCATTGTGTTTTAGACTCACATCATTCACACTAGGTGTTGATTAGAGGCGAAATGAAAATATGGGTCGCTGCAGGATTCTACCCAGCAGCCTTCAGGTTATCTGCCTAATGCTGTACCAACTAAGGTCTAAGACCCGGCTGCCAATTCAATCTTAATTTTACCCCAATCCTCAAGGGTTTTGACCGATTACCATTTGAATTCGTGATACATAGCTGTCCATTTATCCCACTGACACAGGCTTCCCATTCAGATTTTCTCCCCCCTAAACCAAAATGAGCTGATTTAATAGGGGGTAGCATGATATTGGTCGTGGAAAGTATGATTATCGGAAATACCTGTGGTTCGGAAGACTAGCTTTATTGTTACTTAGTGATGACTGAATGTAGAATGGGAATCCGGGAGGGAGTAGGATTATCATTAGATAAAATACATAACTTTTATTCTTCGACGATTTATGTGATAGATGAAACAAAATGATTCATAAATGTGATGGGAGAATTCTGACTTTACACTTCGAGAATGAGTTCTAACTGATTTCACCGAATCACATTATTTTGAAAGAATCTAACTGTACAGTGGACAGATGCTTCCTTTTATTTCTAATCAGTTTCAGTTACTTATGAAGATGACCAGTTGGACAGACCTGATGGCTGTGAGGACAAATACTCAACGATGGTATTGGGTGGCAGTCGCACTATGTCGTGAACTGACAGAAGTTGAAAGTATGGTGGACATGGAACCTGGAGGGTGTGGGTTCGGCCCCTGGCGGATTCGTGGGTGCGCACAGCTGAAGAGAATCATACTAGGACGAAACAGTTGTCTAGTGTTCCCAGGTTTACAATGTTCCACCACCTGATATCAGTCTACGATGAATACCAACTTGAAAAAAATCTCGAAATCCCCACAAACCCCCCCAAGTTCATTCAATATTGCTCTATTTTATAAATAGCAAAGGCAATGAATTTCAATTTTTTGAGAAATAATCGAATTTTCCTCATTATTGAATATTTGCAAAAGACAAATGTTTACTGCTAATCTTAAAATGATAGCTGTAAACCTTGCATGATACTTAGTTATCTTCTGGAGGGACGACAAACAAGTGTAGTCATGGTTTCAAAATGTCTTCATATATCAATAGAGCAAAGGCATAGGCAGTATAAGCGTGTGAATGAAAGGTAGGTAAAGTAAAGTGAGAACTTAACAAGCTTTTACTGCTTGTCAACTAAGTGGTTTATGACTGATGTAATGAACTAAATTCACTATGATTTTCAACTTGGTTAGTTAAAATCATATTTGCTACACAGTTTTGATAATGTCAGTACCTGGTTAACCGGTTGACAAACAAGAACATATAATGACTACTTAGCGTGTTCAAACACAACTAGACGTTTTTATATTTTATAAGTTTTCAGTTGTCATAATTTGGTAAGTGGGATAAAAATGGGGTCAACTGGTATCTCATAAATATCATATTTACCGAAAGAAAGCGATTTAGTTGAAATGAGAGAACACCAAATTAAATAAATATACATGTTCAAAAGATTCGCATTATTTATTTTAAACTAGATATATTTCAGCAAAACTTCATTTGAATAACTTTTTCCATGAACTCTATGGACAGTGTTAATCTTTGATTGCCCGCGGACATATAGTACCTTGGTTCAAAGAAAGACAGTAAATTTATTTAAAGTGTGATTGCTTGCTTGACGACCATATAAAATCTGACCAGGCCACCAAAGGGATATTCTTAATGCTAAGCAATACGCATAAAATGCAAACGGCTTCTTCTGTTGTATACCACTTAAGTCATTGAAATTAATATAAGAAAGGTGGCTTTTTAATTTCAGGAACATACATCTGTTCTTTTTGCCACATTAGTCTACCGTATAATAAGATTTCGATCCGTCATCATTCAGTCCCAGAATCTTCACTCACTGGAATGAAAAAATCACTCACCACTTTGTTTGCCCCTATTTAATTCTTTCGTCGTTTAATTTTTGTTCTTTTCATTGTCATCGTCATTGCCATCAGTTATCTGTCGTCTGTACATCAAGCTTATTCCATAAGTAATACGAAATACATGTAATCCAGTTTTGAAGTCCTATCACTTTCTTTTTCGGTAGTGAAAACTTCAAACCCAAGTCGATGATACGCCCAAGACCAAGAATAATGTGTATTAAGCAAGCAAGAGATAAGCACTGACCCGCAGAAGCCACTCCTGTTAGCTATGTGTGCTAATCCCCAGTCTATTGCACTGAATATAACCAAACTATGGTTCTGTTTTAACTCTTAGTTTATTCATGCTTTCAGCTAGCTGCCTTCTTGTAAAATCCATGGATTTATAGTTGTAGGGCCTAATGCGTAAGTTACCGTTTAGGAATATTTTCTACAATATATTATTTTTTGAATCAACATAAACAAATAAACTTATGTATTACTGTTGCTAATTTCCCGCCGTTAGGTCAACGATGGGAAATTATAAGCAGTAACATAAAAGGAGAATAAAATCTTTACAAAACCTAGGGAGTGGCTAACGTGACCTAGAGGCTTAGTGGATAAGCCTGTGGCATTTGTTCCGGGTTTGAATCTTGGAAAGACCAACGTCACTCACTGGGAGGGGATTATATCCAGCTGACGAGTCCTAAATAGAAGGAAACACGAGCTCTAGATTCCTCTGCTGGCCACTATACACCATTATAAATAGATTGGTGGCTCACCTGCATACCAACTGTTAAAACATAGGCTTCAAAAACTAACCTTTATTCTGTTCGTGATACGATGTTTAATACGCAGTGGCAGAATTCCAGCGCCGAATACTGGAAGCCAGCATGATTCACCTTCCTTTTTGTATAAGTAGCACATATAGCAATGAGGGCAAAGTAAAACCAGAAAACCTTAACAAAGGAAAAAGAAAACCGAATTCAACTTAATAGGATATTATAAATGGGAGATTTAATGAAGTATTATAAGCAGAACAGCGTTCCACTTAAAAGTAGTTTCCGGTATAACAGGAAATCAGTTACGAATCTACTGAGGGAAAATGCTAAGCGTATGTATTGTATCTGAGCTCCAAATGCCTCATCCCAAACACTTATCGTACATGATGTTTGAAGTCAACTCAAAAGTTGGAAAATGCGTTTTTATTGTTTCAATAAACATGCTGTCTATGACAAATGTGAAGTACGAGTATTGCATCCCAATTAAGCAGGCAGTTTTCTACGGAAGATAAGTATTTAAGGATGATAAAGGTTGGGGAAAAAAAACTTGTTGGATTCTAAACCAGTGATGTTAGAATTATTACACTAATACTGTACTGTTTGAGTAGTGAGAAACACGCTAACTAAGTGAAAACATCACGTAATTCAACGGAAATTCCGCTTGCCTGTCATGTGAACTCATGATATAAACTGTTGGATTTTCAGTTATGGTTTCTAATTTTCATTGTATAGCCAGCTAAATGATATAGGAGAATTAAAAAATTGGTGCTCAATCGAAATTACCTCCGACTGCCTAGTCAATCATTTCTCATTCGTTTTACTTCTATTCAGTCTAGATTGTTTTAAGATGAACCTAACTGAACACTCATGTGGCAAATCAAGAGCTATCAAATATTAGTTACAGCCTCGTAAGAATTTTGGTTTCCGATCGAACAACGTTATCAAGCCTTTAAATTGATAGGTTTGTCAAATGACGTGACTTTACTTCTCATATGAAGTATCGAATACGACTATCAATAGAAGTGTATGACATTCACTATGGGCTAACTGAGTAAACAAGTCCCATGTAAGCAACGGTTCATGAGCTTACAATTTCTTACCGCACAGTTCTCAAATATGTCTGCAGTAAGCGATATGGATTTTCAGCATGTAATTTCATCGCAATTCAGACAACATTTTAAATTTACATATTAAGTAAACTTTTAATTCGGCTAGCTCAATTAGATGGGTATTTGAGGCGTTTCAAGTTTAATCAGGTCTTATTATTGTGAAGGATAAAACTGTAGTCATATTTCTTTCCTTAAGTTATCAAGCAGGTTCTAAAACTAAAGGATCAAAATTAACCTTTGGCTAATAAGTGTTTTTAACCTCGCCTGGTTAACTAGTTTACTAGTTACTAGCCGGTCCTAAGCCCGGGTATACAGGGAAGGTTCGGCATAGGGCTAGCAACCCTACCCCGTAAAACAAATCTAACCGCTAAACAAACTTCAAAGCACAAACAAAATATAAAAAATGAAAACAAACTTATTCCTCGCTCGAATCGGAGAGGCGAAATGACGCCAGTTGGTGAAAGCCTGCCTTAGGGAAGCCAATTGGCCGATGTGTCTTCGCCTCTCTCGATGAAAGCGAAAGTAAACGTGGGGACATGGAATGTCTGTACGATGTTTGAACCCAGTAAGGCAGCCCAGATTGCAAAGGAGATGAGAAGGTATAACATCGAAGTGCTTGGGATTTGCGAAAGCAGATGGAATGGGAGTGGACTCTCCAAACTGTCAACTGGAGAATCAATAATCTACTCCGATATTGTCACCCAGACGACAACGACGAGCACACTGAGTTTCAAAGTGGCTATCATGATGTCCCATTGAAGAGCATCGAAGGCTCTCTCTCATGCAGTGGGAACCAATCTCCTCCTCCACAGTCGGGATCATGACAGCAAGATTCAACTCAAAAGGAAGGAAGGAAAGTAACAATCATACAATGCTACGCTGTGCACCTACAAATAATGCAGAGCAAGAGAAAAAGGAGGAATTCTACAGACAACTTCAATCAACACTGGACAAGACGTCAGTTGGCGATATCAAAATTCTAATGGGTGACATGAATGCCAAACTGGGAGGGGACAACACGGGAAGAGAACCAACCATGGGTCGAGAGGCGCTAGGTGAAATGAATGAGAATGGAGAATTGTTTGCAGAATTCTTTGCATTCAACGATTTGGTGATTGGAGTCAGGCAGTGTGTTCAGGCACAAAGATATCCACAAAGCGACATCGATTTCACCAGACACCAGGACACACTAAAAATCAAATCGACTTTATCTCAATCTCAAGAAAATGGAGACGCAGTCTACTTAACACAAGGTCAAGAAGAGGAGCAGATGTAGGTTCAGACCACTATCTAGTGCAAGGAACCCACCTTCCAAATCAAGTTAAAAGCCTTCAAGGAAGCTGGTGATAGACCTCAATTCAAGTACAACACTCGGAAACTGAAGGATGAAACTACAAAGGAGATCTTCAAGGCAGCCATCAAGACAAAATGGGAGACATCGAGGGACATCCCTGAAGAAACCTGTGTGGAAGAACACTGGAAGTCTTTGAAAGCTATGTGGAAAGAAACCTGCACAACAGTATTAGGAAGGAAGAAGAAAGAAGATAAGGAATGGATCTCGACGGATACCTGGAAGCTGATAGAGGAGAGGAGGATGGTGAAGCAGAAGATAAACCAGTGCAAGGATGCTCAACGACAAGAGGAACTGAGCACAATGTATAAAACACTGGACAAAGAAGTAAAGAAGAGTGCACGCAAAGACAAAAGACACTTCTACGAAACACTGGCAAGTGGAGCAGAACAGGCTGCTGGTAGGAGAGACGGAGACCTGACGACATTGTATCAAATAACCAGGTTGCTATCAGGGAAGAGACCAACACAGATGAAACCAATAAAAGATGAAGAAGGAAATCTAATTACAAAAGAAGAGAAACAGAGGAAACGATGGGCCGACCACTTCAAGAAGCTCTTGAATCGACCACCACCACCACCTGCACTTCGTCCAGAAATACCACCTGCAGCCGCTGAATTACAAGTGAACATTAATCCCCCAACGAAAATGGAAGTCCTGAACGCCATAAAGCTACTGAAATGCGGGAAAGCAGCAGGACCAGATAGGATCCCGCCAGAAGCACTGAGAACAGACGCAGAGACAACAGCGGACATGCTCACACCACACCACTATTGCAGAAGGTGTGGAAGGAAGAGAAGGTACCTGGTTAGTGATTGGAAGAAGGGTTACCTTGTCAAACTGCCGAAGAAGGGAGACCTCAGTGCTTGCAAGAACTGGCGCGGAATCACTCTCCTGTCCACCCCAAGTAAAATATTAAGCCGCATCATCCTGGAGAGGCTTAAAGATGCACTGGATTCAAAACTGCGACCGGAACAGGCAGGCTTCAGGAAGTACAAATCATGTGCGGACCAAATTGCAACGCTTCGTATCATCATAGAACAGAGCGTAGAATGGCAATCAGCTCTCTACCTCAACTTCATCGACTTTGAGAAGGCCTTTGACAGCGTCGACCGAGAAGTAATTTGGAAACTGCTTCAATACTACGGAGTACCGCAAACCTTTATCCGCCTCATTCAACAACTATATGAAGATGCCACATGCCAAGTAATCCACAATGGGAAGCTCAGTGATGCCTTTGAAGTGAAGACAGGAGTGAAACAAGGTTGCCTACTATCCCCCATGATATTCCTTATTGTGGTGGACTGGATCATGCAGCAAACAGTGGGGAGCGAGAAGAGGGGGATACACTGGACGACGGAAAAGAACCTAGAAGACTTGGATTTCGCCGATGACTTGTGTTTGATGTCACATAAACTTGAAGATCTGCAGGCAAAAACTAACAAGTTGACAGAAGAGGCAGCGAAGACGGGACTTCAGGTGAATATAGAGAAGACAGAAGTGATGAAGATACCGCACCACCACCAACAACAACAAACTCCAATCACCGTCAACGGGAGAAACTTGAAGGAAGTAACCTCCTTCACTTATCTAGGAAGCACTGTTTCAACTACAGGCGGGACGGACGAGGAGTAAAGTCAGAATCGGAAAAGCAAGACAGGCGTTCATTAGCCTGAAACCAGTGTGGAGATCTTCTGCACTCAGCATCTGGAACAAGATCCGGATTTTCAACACCAACGTCAAGTCAGTGCTCTTGTATGGCTCAGAGACTTGGCGCGTCACGAAAGGGATTTCCAATAAACTACAGACATTCATCAACAACTGCTTACGCTCGCTGCTGAAGATCAGATGGCCAGAAAGAATAAGCAACAAGGAACTCTGGGAACGAACCAACCAAGAACCTATCACGCAACAAATATGCAGGAAGAAGTGGAGATGGATTGGCCATGCACTGAGAAGGCCGACTGAGGACATCACGCGTCAGGCCAGGTACTCGAGTGGAATCCCCATGGGAAGCGACGAGTTGGACGTCCGAGGGTGACATGGAGGAGGTCATGCGAGGAGGAAATGAGAGCTTGTGGGCTGTCGTGGAACCAGGTTCAAAAGATCTCAGAGAACAGAGGTCACTGGAGGCGTGCTACTGAAGCCCTATGTTCCACTAGGAACCCAAGGGACTAATAATAATAATAATAATAATAATAATAATAATAATAATAAGTGTTTTATCACTCATTCAGTTTATTATTTGTACACCATGAAGTCAGTCATGCAATGGGTTCTCCATAAGTTGTTACATTAAAGTAGATAAGACGTATGAGCACTGAAGAAAACCACACGACCAAAAGCGACGAAGAAAATAATTCTCACAGATTGCTTTCTTTTTTAACTCTAAAATTTATCTATATACCCAACAATAAAGAAATAAATGAAGACGTCAATTTTTAGCCATATTCATTTACCATTTACCACTCCGTCAGCCAAGTTTGACTATCTGTCAAATCCAAAGTGTTAGAGGTCACACACCATAAGATTAAATACCGGCATGTCTGTCTCACATTTTACTTTTTCACTTTGCCAATAGAGCCCGAATAGTTCGGTCCACTCTGCGATAGGATTACACAACCAACAACCTCAAAACTATACCCGTCACTCAGTGACTCAGTGACTCAGTGGTCTAGGGGATAACGCTTTGAAGTTTGAGGAGTCGGTTCCGAGTTCCATTCCTTGTGGGAACAACATTGCTCACTGGGAGGCATGTACATTCTGCTTAGGAATCCCAAGTAGGACGAAACGCGCGTCCTGAATTCTGCTGTTAGCCACTACCCATCGTTAATGTACTGAAGAATAGCTAAAAAAATGTCATCAATAAACACTCAAATCTTTCTGTTATTAAATGGCTAGTGGTCAATTATAGAGATCACTATGAAATCATTTTGAATCAGTTTCATATTTCCGTATATATAAAACACAAACTAGGGGAATTACTATTTCGAAAAAAACTAAACTTATCCTATAGAAGGCACTTTTAGCGTTTAAACAAACAGAACATCTGTCAGTGTGAGGCAATTACACACGTTTGTTTTAAATAAATTTTCCTAGATGATGGTCCTTGTAACCAAACATTTAATCAACCCAAAATCATTTAAAGTTATTCACAAAAATTTAACTATGAAGTTTGACAAACTTGTGAAAATTGTTTTAAACTTCCACTCTTTAGACAAAACATCCTCCTAATGGACACTCATTTCCGCTGTGTATAGAATTAGACGATAAGGAGACCAAAGAAATCAAACTTGATGATTTATCTTCTGTTTTTGGTTCACCACTATTTGTATAGAACCAAACTTCTATCGATGATATTCTTCAAAAGTTTAACCAAAAAGTACCACAAGGTTGCTTTTTGAAAGTCTGTGAACACTTCGATGTTTTCTTATAGGTAATATCATACGCAAATTTATTTGTGTAGCCTTGAGGACAATCTTAAACCATACTCTTTTGTCATCAAAGTTGCATCTCTTAGTTCATATGTTTATCATCATAGTAACAATACCGATGTTGAAGTCACTAAATTGCTTGACGGCATCTAGGGACAGGAACTAACTAAGTGCATCCATAAAATGCTTAGTGGTCTGTAGGTATGGTGAATATTTCATTCAGTATTGTGTCTTTCAATCCAAGGCTAATCAGTTAAGGATAGTTTCTTCTTCATTCTGTAAATATCCCCTCAATCCAATAGTCTGAAATAATTTCAACAAATTCTCTCAACCTATTTTGTCCCTCAAAGAAAGTAACATTATTGAGTAACATTCTCTTAAGCAGTTTTTATTTAAATTATCTATCTTAGTGTATTTCATCCAGCTCTCACAAACGCCTTTCTATTGTTTGATTAAACTATCTATCATCTTATAGCATTACCTTCGCCATCTAATCGCTTAGATAGTCAATTGTTTTGAACTGGATCCCAGTAACAATTACTTCGATCATTACCGCTCACACAAGACTTTTCTGAATTGACTTCGTCGACTGTATAGTGTTATTAACAAACTGATAAGCGAAATCTCAATATGGTAGAAGCATAATTCCTCAATACGTACACATGATTGAAAGACCGAAAGAAGAAATTATAGAAAAGAATATTCTTTGTGTCACTCAAATGGTCATTGAAATGTGTATAAATCCTTTTATTTTGTATATATTTCTGACGTTGCTATAGACTTTCTGTTATCGTACCGTCTTTTCAATTTATTGAGATACTGAGTGACCAGAAAACAGTAAAATCTGAAAGCTATTATCCAAGCGTCTACACTGACACACAAAATATATTTGTAACTCAGGTTATATTTAGAGGTGCTGACAAAGATTTAACACATTAGGATGAGGTTGTAGCAGTTTTAGAGTTCAATGAACTCAGGAAATTCCAAATTATTGATTTTTCTAATTGAAATTTAACAAAAAAACAAAAGTTCCTACATTATTTACCACTTTTTTACAGTCTGTGCATCATAGTGCAAGAAAAGTGCATTTGTCATTTTGAAAATTTCTTTGGATGAAATTTATGAATGACAACTAGTAATCATTTCAACCGTATTCTTATTTTTTCATTGTT
Source organism: Heterobilharzia americana (assembly GCA_944470555.2). NCBI lineage: Eukaryota > Metazoa > Platyhelminthes > Trematoda > Strigeidida > Schistosomatidae > Heterobilharzia > Heterobilharzia americana. The sequence goes on along the minus strand of OX104134.1, from coordinate 109,742,238 downwards.
TACGATCAGTGAGTTAAACTTACAACTTGTTAGATCATCAATGCAAGCACAGAGTCCGCTGCTCCATTCTCGTTCAAATGGCGACGCCTAGGTGGAAGCAAAAAAAGAAGATGAAAAGAAATTAAGTGTAAGATGATGCACAAAGCATTTTTCGTGAACTCTAATAATTATATATATATATGTATAATACACCTGAAAATGTTTTATTTAAGGTGAAAATAATCTATTTGTCATTTCTCAAAGATTGACTTGTTTGTTTCCGTGGTATAGTTAATTGTGAAATTACGTTTCAGTGAAGTTCAAGGTAAGAGTAGATAACTTTATTCAGTCTAATTGTTCATGGAATTGTGAAGAAAGTCACTGTTTAGCTCATGACGAAATTCATTTCACCTTGGCGGAAAATACGAAGCTTGTCATTTACTCATCAAAAATAACATCAGAGACGGTACTTTCTACAAAGAAAAAGGCCATTTAATCTTGGACTTATGTAACTACATATCTTTCAAATAGCATGTTTATCTCATCTCTACCAAGTTTGTTTTTGAAGTAACACTGTACAAATTGTTTACTTGGTGGAAAAATATGTTTGCAGTGTATGTTCTTCACTTATGGTGTGAAACAATAAACAAAAATATCCAGGAATGTTTTCGTATTAGTTATTACTCGTTTGTTTATCGAAATCATTTTTCTATCGTTTGAACCTCATTTATTGAACATGTCTGTTACTAAAAATTGCGGAGTTCATAATTAATTTCACCTGATGATAATGGACGTATTTTTGCATTCAGATATATGATATATGATAAAAGTAGTGGAAAAGTGAATTCATGAATTCAAGTGAATTCAAGTGCATAAAATTCACATAAATGTACTTTGGGAGAAAAACAACAGTATGATGATCCTGCCTGTATCAAACCTTATGATTCATATTGTGAAAAAAGGATGTGCGATAAAACAGCATAGTTGATTCATGCATCCAATTATTACTGTCTAGAAAACGTCAATATTTAACATGGTGGATAAACACATATGCCTCTGGATAAGGTTAGCGGATTGAATCATCTTTTCCCTGTAACAACTCCATTTCATGATAAACATTTTCATTAGCTGTATTCAGAAATGGAGCACAGCTTCGACTGAAAACTGCTGATCATAAACAAGGTAAAACAAAAGCAGTAGTGTCTAATGATGGCTGAGTTATCTGATAAATCCTTATTTTTACCTGTGAAGTAATGAGTGTATGTGTACTGAGAGCAACTTATAGACGAGATGTCATGCATTTACTATTGATAGTTTCAGTATATTAAATTATCCTTCATTTAATCGCTTTCTGTTCAACAGTAACACATACTTTACATGAAATTAAGCTATGGATACAAGGGTTATTTGCTGATTAAGAATGCAAAATAATGTAACATCGATCTCATGCTATCTGCTAGTATTTAGTTTGCAGATGCTGACATTGCATGTTTCAATGTGAAGGCAAATCGGTTATGGTAATGTGGTAGTACAATCGAGTTGTTACAAATGTTCGGATAAAAGTCCCTGAATATCTTTTTTTAACCAATACTTCCCAAATAATTTTTTGATCATCTGTTTAATACACAGATTTATTAACAATGTTGGCTTTATTATGCAAGTGACAATTGTGATATTTTCTCATTGAGATCTTCATCTAAGTTTCTTTAGGACCAACAAACTCCGAAACTACAGGTTTAATCTTGGTTGATCGCCTCTGGCAAGTAAATGAAATAAGCTCTGATATTTTGTTACTGTCCTAGATGCTATTTAAAGTTTAACATCACTGTATAAAGTTAACTAAATGCTATAGAAAATCTGAATTGTATTTAAATAAAATTGACTATTAATATATATAGCTATAAAACTTGGGCACTGTGGTAAAATTTAATTCCATATTAGATTTGTTTATTTGATTTATAACACAGTAATTTACTACTAACCTCGCCCGGTTAACTAGTTTACTAGTTACTAGCCGGTCCTAAGCCCGGGTATACAGGGAAGGTTCGGCATAGGGCTAGCAACCCTACCCCGTAAAACAAATCTAACCGCTAAACAAACTTCAAAGCACAAACAAAATATAAAAAATGAAAACAAACTTATTCCTCGCTCGAATCGGAGAGGCGAAATGACGCCAGTTGGTGAAAGCCTGCCTTAGGGAAGCCAATTGGCCGATGTGTCTTCGCCTCTCTCGATGAAAGCGAAAGTAAACGTGGGGACATGGAATGTCTGTACGATGTTTGAACCCAGTAAGGCAGCCCAGATTGCAAAGGAGATGAGAAGGTATAACATCGAAGTGCTTGGGATTTGTGAAAGCAGATGGAATGGGAGTGGACTCTCCAAACTGTCAACTGGAGAATCAATAATCTACTCCGATATTGTCACCCAGACGACAACGACGAGCACACTGAGTTTCAAAGTGGCTATCATGATGTCCCATTGAAGAGCATCGAAGGCTCTCTCTCATGCAGTGGGAACCAATCTCCTCCTCCACAGTCGGGATCATGACAGCAAGATTCAACTCAAAAGGAAGGAAGGAAAGTAACAATCATACAATGCTACGCTGTGCACCTACAAATAATGCAGAGCAAGAGAAAAAGGAGGAATTCTACAGACAACTTCAATCAACACTGGACAAGACGTCAGTTGGCGATATCAAATTTCTAATGGGTGACATGAATGCCAAACTGGGAGGGGACAACACAGGAAGAGAACCAACCATGGGTCGAGAAGTGCTCGGTGAGGTGATGAACGAGAGTGGAGAATTGTTTGCAGAATTCTTTGCATTCAACGATTTGGTGATTGGAGTCAGGCAGTGTGTTCAGGCACAAAGATATCCACAAAGCGACATCGATTTCACCAGACACCAGGACACACTAAAAATCAAATCCACTTTATCCCAATCTCAAGAAATGGAGACGCAGTCTACTTGACACAAGGTCAGGAAGAGGAGCAGATGTAGGTTCACACCTCTCACTATCTAGTGCAAGGAACCTTCCGAATCCAGTTGAAAGCCCTCAGTTCAAGGAAGCTGATGATAGAACAGAGTTCAAGTACAACACTCGGAAACTGGAGGATGAAACTACAGAGGAAATCTTCACGGCAGCCATCAAGACAAAATGGGAGATATCGAAATAAATGCACTCGAATTTCCTAGACAAATAAATATGTATGAACAGTGCTGTTTGTTCGTTGGCATAATTAGTTCCATTTACCTGTTGAAATATCATTTTGTTCACTAATATAGGAGCAACATTTAGATAAGTATTGGGAGCGATTCGAATGAGTCCTTATTTTGAGCACAGATTTAAGAGTAGTAGTCTCACCTCAGCATAAGATGTTTACGTCTGTTTGTATTGAGCACTTCATAATCTATGCTGTAAATGTTTGGTTTGTTTCGTAAAAGTTGAGGTTTAGTCTTTTTTCCCTGCCATTATTTATGCTTCTTGCAGACTTGAGTACTTTACAAAAATGATTTTTCATGAGATACGCTGGTATTTTCTTCGCTGTATTGGTTTATCGCATGCATTTAGGTAACTCCAATTACTTAGAAGTCCGAATACAGTTCAATATGGTATACAGGGCTGTTGAATGCACCTGTTTTTGACTGAACGGCAAATGTATCAGCGGAACACAGTTTTTAGTATTCTTCAAGTAGTTACTACAGAAACTCGGTTCTTTTTAGAAGTTTTACATTTCGAAGGGTGTGTGACGTTGAAATTATTCATTTCTTCATGGAAAGTGTTATGAAGCTTGTAATTACGTAAGAGATTGTCGAAAAATACGTTTCTACTACAACTTGTTCACGATGCAAGCAAACTGTAATGTTTCAATGTTCCTGTTTTCGCAAACTGTTCATCTTTCAGTGCTTTTCGTCATCAACCTTTCTGATCTATGACAAAATATAAGTACGACGTTAAACTTCACTGCGACCTGTTAGGTTATAGTGATGCGAACTATAAGTTGACTTTCATAATTAATTTGATCTGCATTAGTAAATGGCTAACTTCCATAGGTTTTAGTATTTTCAGTATTACTCAAGCTTGATAACGCGAACCATAACTAATATTTCAGCTGTTTTTACTTTTTGTTGTTCCTATAAAATAACATCTTACGTTCTAAAATTTCCTCGGAATAATGTCATAAACTTAATACCATTTTCAAAGAAAATTTAACAAAAACCTTAAGCTCAGACTTGAATTTAAGTGTGGTTGTCTGTCATCACTTCAGTTCATCTACACTAAAACTAGCAAAGAGTAAATATAAGTTCATTATGGACTTATGTTAATGAATATGTGCTACGTGATTTCGCTACACTCGTATGAAAATCAGCATAATCTGTCAGGGATGAGAATTAGTTACCAAAACTGAAGCATCATACAGGATATGTAAAGTTCAGATGCATATTCTTGTGTTACATTATATAAAAGGAAATATTAATTTGAAAGACTTTAATAGAGTGTCTTTTGAGTGTGGTATAAGCAGCGTGCTATTCCATCAAGCATGGTACTAAAGTTTATCGTCAAATGTACTTGTAGTAAAGAAATAAGTATTCATTCTATGGTTTACCTTTAAATTTAAATCTTAGCAGTCTTATGTTTCTATGGCACTTTATAGGTTCAGTTATCAACGACTAAATTTCTCTCACATATTGTTATTCTTATGAGCAGTTGTGGAGCCAGGTTAAAGAGACTGTAGAGAACAGAGTGAAATGGTGTCGTGCTATTGAAGCCCTATGTTCCACTAGGAACCCAAGGGAGAAAATAAATGAATAAAGATACTGTTATTCTTACGAGACCATGCACTTAATAGTACAATAGCGAGTGACGAATATGTATATACTAGTTAACTATTGTGCGTAAATAAGTCAACTTCAGGGAAATGGTCAAATACTTTGAAAATGAATGATAAAACCAGCTGTTTTACAAGAGTAGTATCTTTTTTATTGCATTATAACATACGTATTATATTTTGCATTATATACACAGAGGAAAGCTTATTGAAATTAAAAGTACGAGTAGGTGACGTCATGCTGCAAACCGAGAATAAACATGACCGTCGCCACATTCAGAATCACGATGTGTGCATTTATAAAAGTGTTATTTACCATTTTATAAAACCAGGTAAAGAGTAAACTGTATGTATAAACAACGGCATGCTTCTAGTAGTCTCAGTTTCCTCCCTGCTCGTATGTTAAGTAACACCTGACAGCAACAGACGTTTTTTTATGTTGAATTACTCTATTTTTAAATATAACAGTCATCTATATGAATACGTATACTTATTAAAGGATCCAAAAAAATGTGTTCATGAAAATGTGTTGTTAGAAATGTTCATTTACATTTTAGAAAGTGTACTGTTTCGCACTGCATTCAAGTTTTAAGTGTGAGTATCATGAATTTATATAATTTGTCGGTCATGCTAGCTGTCTGAGTTTTTAAATGCCTAGAAATATCTCATTCAGTGAATTCAAGAAACGTGTAAAATATATTACTATAAGCAGTCTTCAAGTTTCCTTCACTTCAGTTATAACCTCCTTTTACGATAAAAGTTTTGAATCCAAATTATGCAATAAATTGGGAAATGAATAGATTTTTGTAAAACCACTTTTTCGCATACCTGTAATGAAGTAGGTTGACGAACAACTGGAGGATTGTCTTCTGTAGAATAACTCATAGCGACAAAATTGTACTTTACGTTTAAGCAGAAAACCTTAAACTTTTTTCAAAGTTTCTATTTTTGAAAACATTTATTTCCGTCCTATTTATTAAAGTTAGATTTTTCTATCTTTCTATGATTGGCCGCAAATGTTTTGTATAATTGAACTTTTATTTGAAGCAAAAAAAGTGTTTACTTTGCTTCAGGATTGGACGAAAAATGCATTCCTCAGAAAAACATTGATTATTTCATTTAATGCTTACCTTGGGTCTCTAAAAAGGCGTCAGTTATAGCTATTTTATAAAATCAGAATAGAAGAATATGAAATGTGGCAACTAGAAGCAATCATTATATTACTACTTGATAATAAAATGTGTGATACTGCCTACTCAGAAAGTTTTCAATTCTTGTATTCATTACTTCAAATGTTAACATGTATTTTAGGGAATTACTAGGTTACTAAATAAAACTGTAACTGAATGAAGAGTTATGAGATTCAATTAGATAATACTGAATTTATGATTAAAAGTGAACATCGTGAAAATGGGATAAAAAGGGCATCTTCTTAAGCAGATTAGCATGAATTGTTCTTAAACACTCGTGCTTTTTAGAAGAATATTCCAACAGTTCATGACAGTTTTTGTATTAGAGATCTTGACCACGTGCTGTCCAACGAAAAACTCAATGAAACTACACTGGAGTATTTCAGAAACCACTGAGCTGTGACAATCTTTGATGTGAACCATACAATCTGTAAACAATATGTTAAATGATCATCCTATTCATGGCTTGCCTGTCATCCATGTCAAGCAGCCAGATTCAGTTCGTCTAAGCATTTCGACTCTGTAGCTAAATTTTTGCGAGTAGACCACTGATGAACTCGATGTCAAACGAGTGTAATGGCCTTCCAGTGTTCAGACCACTCTGATATGGCTATTGAAATATTTGCAGGTAAGCGTGAGCTGTTCCTAACTACTCACTTGCTTGTTATTATATTACGATAGTAATGTCATGCCTTAGTGTGATAGTAGATATTCTGATGTCTAAGTTTGAGGTTTCATTGGCAAAAAGCGGTATGCTTAAATTGTGGGCTGCCTAAAGATTTTCCATGAAATTTATTTCATCAAATTCTTCCCTTTCAACTTGTTTCAGTGTTAAATACGTTGTTTAAAAGCGTGAAACACTCTTGCACACACCTAAAATGGTTTCAAGCTGTTCTTTTTCAAAGTAATAACGGTAACAAACAACACACCTTTAAGAGATGGGTTTATAAATGGACAGAAGTACAATATGTTACAATTCCTTGAATAACTGTGTCGAAGTGCAGATTTGTATTCTGGCTGAATAAACTACTGCTGTCAAAATTACGCTTGATAATCCTTTTATTCATTAGTCTAAACCAGAGTCTATTGAAATACCAGATGTCTACTTGACAATGTAGCTTTTATTACTGTTATTATCAGCATTATTCAAATGTACTGATCAGTTCGCCTAAGGATAGTGAAGAGGGAATGAATTTAATGAGGCATTACAGACTGAGAATTCCAAACTCTACTACGAGATTTAATTGGCATAAAAATATCATTTTAATAAACATTAAGTTTCCTCTTCATTTTCTGCGAGTAGTCAGTAACGATTCAAAATAGATTTCGAAACATTATTTCTTTCGAGACTGAACTTCATATGTTATGCATAAATAATATTCCTAAGCGACTAAAATTTCAAATACCTCAGACATACAATGGAGTTCATGTATCACAAGTGAAATAACATGAATTATTAGTTCTTTTCAGTTCTACATCATTCGAAAATGAATAGTAGCTTAATGTGGATTAGTTACACATCATTTTTAAGCCTATTAAGAAATGTACACCTAAAACTCTGTTACGCCAATTCCTGTCGACCTTAACACGCATTTGTTTTAATAAACCTTAATCCTATTTCATTTCATCAATCTGCAGATTTATTTTAATTATTTTATCTACCTAAGTTCTTATTCGTATATTACGGAAACGTTTCGATTATATAAATGAGAGTCACAACATGCATTTAAAACGTTACTTCATCCAGACAAAGTTTATCGAGATAACATGTGACTGAGGAACTGTTGAGAAGCTGCGTCCATTTACTTGTATTTTCTCTATTGTTCAGTTTGAAAACCTAATTTTTAACCTCGACATATGCTGTAATCAGTCTTCTTTCCTATTTATACCAAACGGTAATAGGAACATGTGTCAGTAAAAATGGGACCTCAATAACCCTAGTTTTCCCAAAGTTATGTGTGCAAATAAAAGTCACTGATATATGGCAACAATTAGTATGTATTTGAAGATTTAACCATCAAAATATTTTAGTAGAAATTGTTTACCGTTAATGGTACCAGAGGGTATCAGAAACGTTATGATATAATTGACAGAGACTATGCAAAGTAATCTTCAGGCTAGGAGATCTCTGCATCTTAGTTTCATGGATTCACCGCTAAACTGTTGATGCTACTCAAAGAGATCGGTGATAAAGTTTATTGTATTTGTTACATATATCCCAATTATCATCATTGTGGCCTTGATAGCCGAAATTGAAAGTAACACACATTTCAAAAATTGTACACAGACAACTACAAAGTAATGCAGAAAACAACTAGCTTCCTACTAAAGACTTACTATAGTATAGCTTGAAAAAACAAGTGATAAGTAGATTAACTGTGAAAATCGTATGATGTGTCCACAGAGGCTATAAAATGATGCTTTAGGCTTCAGGATCAGAATTCGACTTGATAGAAATGAGAAAGTTTAGCTTTGCACAAATGGCTAAATCTAAGATTCGTATGATTTTAATCCCTAAACACCGCAATTAAATATTGGAGAGAATGAAACAACAATAAATTATGGTGCTGTTTCACTGCACACTGGTATTTCCATTGCAAAATAATTAGATTCCAAAGGTGAATTACTGGAGAGTTATCAAATGTTGCCAAACCGATTTCCTTTGAGTCTCAAACTGATCATGTAGGCATTTAAACTTTCTTTGGATTCAAAACGTCCTACTTTTGGAGGAAAATTATGTAGACAAACAAAGGGTGTAGCAATGGGTCCTTCGGTGCCCCATATGCTTGCAAAACTCTTCATGTCTGATATCGAATCCATGATCTTTGCCAACTCTATCAAACCAGATATTTAGGTCATTAACAATTTTAAAAATATCAACCCTGAGGACTTTTTCCAAATTAACTAATACCTGTTCTCCATATATCAAATTAACATGTAAATATGAAAATGCATTCGGTGAAGTGCCATTTTTAGACTGTTTAGTTAAAATAATTGGAAATGAAAATCAAAGTTCACCAACGTGCCAACAAATTGAAGACGATATTCGTTAAGCTTTCACTTGCTCTGAACGTGGTCAGGAGCGCCACAAAGCTGTTCAAGAATAAAGATGAAATACAGATGAGAGTAGAAGGAATAATAGACGTCTCACTAACTATAGCCACCCTGAGAATATTATAAAGAATATTTAAAACCAAGAGCATAAAAGTCGAAGAAAAAGTCACACGATGAGCCTTGGATCAGCATAAGAGTTTAACCTTTCTGTAATCGCTTTTTATGCCCTCTTCCATAACTACAAAAATACATTTTCAAACTAAAAGGAAGAGAAGATAGCTGAGTTGTTTCACACCATGCTGAATTATAATGGGATAAGCAGAATATGCGATAATTTCAGAGTAATGGGATATGATTTAGGACTGAATTATTAGTGTTTGATAGAGTTGGTGTTGTAGGTGGATGAAATCATAGAAAAACGACGGAGATGATAATATATCAGGGATGCATACGTCAGCAGGCACAGTTAGGTTGTACGATAGTTCCGGTAATTAAGTTGAAACTGAGCTATTATTCACGACAAACGTGATGTATTACTAAATGTAGAAGTAAGCGATACACCAACTCCTAAGATATGCAATGAAAAAGCAGTAAATTACTGAGGTAATACAAAGCAGAACAAGAACTCATTCACCACTCAAAGATAAGACGAGGAGGCGAATATTCACCGCTTCTGCTACACAAAAGAATTTGCTTTGCATCATTATTAATAACGGAGAACAGAAGTTTATACCAAGGAAATATCTACGACTAGAAGACAGCTACTCAGTAACAAAAAGTAGCATATTGAAATCATCATAAATATTGAGTGGTCACGCCTGTAAGATTATGACGAACATGCCTTCGCCAAAATATGGAATCCATCTTCACCTAAAACATCCTACCTTAGAATGTATTGGTGTTTATCCTAAACCCTTACATAGTAGACCCATTCACATTTGGTTAGAATGAAATGAAATGCACCTGACATATTGCAGTCTGTAAACATGCTCGGTCCAACTTTTGATAAATTATCCAAGCCAACTAACTGCATGAAATGCACTGCTCAACAAAAAGGCTTGCGTAGGCCAGGGTTTCGTGTTTTGTTCATCAGAGAAGAACAGGTTCACAACCTTAAATCTCACAAATTTCGAAAAGATACTCAGTGTTGAGGATAACCGGCATGCAAATGCATAGTGCTTCTGGGTACATAAAATATGGAAATGACAATATGTGATATTGGATGCTCACATTCTTCCCTATGAACCATACGTTTACATCCACTTGACACAGCAAGACATCGGAGTGCACATCTCGCAGAAATACATCCAGCTATGGCCTGCTTTCTGATCGCCTCACTACACTCTTGAGATATATTCCTATACTAGCCAATACGAAAGCCAGCCTGCATTAAAAACAGGAGGATGATGGCAATGGCGTCTGCAGTAATCAGAATACATTTCGACGCCGTATTTGAATTTGCTTTGACCTAAACGCTGATGGGTTAATAGGCTATGACAATCAATTTACGAAGGGACTTACTGGTTTTGGTGGAGAACAATGAAAATCTATTCGACCTAGAGCAACTTCAAAAGCGGTTCAATGAAAATCGATGTGGGAATTGCAATATGCGGTTGTTATCTATCTAGTTGACCACAATAAAAGAAGTTGTGAGTGGTAAGAATCCCAGGGTACTTCACTATTTCGTAGTCCAGGCAGCCATTGCTTACCACCAACTACAGTGAAGAACATGTTCCGAGAACATCTGTCACAAAGGAAGTCAATCACACTCGAAATAGCTCACTGGCAATCTCTCAGATGGCAGTAGTGGGTCATGTGTGTTCCAATCCCTTAGTGGACACCAGTAGCTTCAAGGCTGCAAAAGACATGCCTCTCTCAGGAGTCTTTGTCAAGTTGGTATTCTCTCTCAAAAGTGCCGAAATGCACGAAATCCAGTGTCAGAAATTCCTACCAACTGCATCCAGTCACATGACGTCATTGCTGGTGAGGTTTGTAAGTTGTCGACCACACTACAAAATGATCGACAGGGTTCGGTCAGAAATTACGACTAAAATTTACTTGAAGAATGATATCATAGAACAAGATAACTTCGCTTTGTGTCACACGATCTTCATCAGTTGCATACCGCCTACACAAATGCATGGTCAAGGCATAAGTGCAAGTATGCCTGAAATTTTTTTGAGAAATCAGTCAACGCATTGAAAAGACACAATGAACAACGTCATTAAACACACATGAAGTCGGTCACAATAAACAATTGTATGAGATAGATAGTTGAATGCTCTAGAATGCATGAGACAAATTCAGATTTCTTCAGAGGTGGTTTCCAAATTAAACGGAGAAATAAGCATACCGAAATCACAAGTGAGTAAGATAAGCGTTGATAAAAACAAACCGAGTTGTAAGGACAAAGTCATCTAAGAAAGAAAACGTGATCATTCGGAACTGAACACAGTTAAGAAGGAAAGTTAAACAAGTTCAAAATGGTTTGAACGAAGAAGAGATTACTTCTTGATCATCATCAAAATAGTGAGAAACTCACTAATTACACCGCAACTTTGAACACACAATTTAGGCTGCTCCGTTCGGAATGGCCTCAAAAGCTCAAAAGTTGAGGTCTTGAGTCCTTCTGTTTGCTGACAAGTTCGAAGGTTTCTGGTGAATTATTTTCATGACTTGGGTCCATTGTCTTGAGAGTTACCACACTCTAAAGTGGAACATGACCATTCAGACAACATAAACAGTATATACTGAAGAAACTGATTCGATAACTGCCAACCAGTCATTTCAATGTCATAAACTCCACAATTGCATGTAAGTGAGCGGACGCAGTTGGAGCAGAGAGACCCGATAAATTGTCTGTCTTCGTTTGCGTGATGATGAATGTTGTTTGACATGGTGGTAATAGCTTTACAGTTGTGTTGTAGTGATCATGGACATGGCACTCCTCAACCATCTGTATATTCTCCTCACTGCACTGCCACTCAGTCTTGTTAAAATCAACACCGTTTCTACGTTGTTGTGTCTCTGATTTATTCTCTCACCCGTATAGTATCTTTGTAGGAATTTCTGACAGTACCCAATGCCTAGTAGACATTGTCCGACCAAATTCATTGCAGTTTGAGGCTTCTCTCTACAGCATATTTTCTCTACACCTTAGTACAACACTTTCTTCAGGCTCATTTTGCAGCTGACTTGACACAGCATATCGAAGTTTCAACACTGTTTACTTCGAGTAGTTTTTATACGCTTGGTGAAAGTGCTCCTAAATTTAAACTGTATGGTTTGTGCATATGAGCAAAAGACAGTGAAGTCCAGTCTTTTATAGTTTTATTTATCTGCGTTGAGTGGGGAATCTGCCTTTTGAAAACATTTCTATTTGCATGGTTTCTTATAATAGTTATTTCTATGGCTTTCTTATTTTCTTGTTTCAAAGACTTCATGTTGAACGCTATAGGCTGTTAACTATTTGGTAACAATGTCTGAATATCCTCTCACCCAATATTAACCAGCTCAACCCCTTACACCACAGTACAGTTACATTGAAAACCAATGCTCTTACCAGATATTCAATGGGGTAATGATCAAACGCTACGAAACGATGAAATTCAGTCGGCAGTAGTAAGAATAATTTTGTTATTTTGTTGAGCAAAGGCATTTCGAAATTCTCTTAAAACACAGTGTAGTGCAACATTTTAGACCTAAGAATACACTCATACACTCATAGTATGCTGTAATGACGACGATGATAATAATAACCAACATTCTTGAAATTTAATGAATAGATGATATTTCTCAGATTTGTAGTCGACGAAGATACCTGATTTTCTACTGAGTTGAATCAGTTAAAAATAAAAGTCTTATTTGATGTTACATTAGAAATCTATTAGGATTCATCTCTCAAATTACCTCAAAATATTTGTAGTTTATACACACAGAGTGTGCAGTTAATTATAGAAAGCAACTCTGTTTAGTGGTCACTGACTACCACTTCTTTTATCTTATTCAACAAGAATAAGATAAACTTGTATGTGTGCCTTAATTAGCTCTAATTAGTTAGAATGAATACATAAGTCATTGATGCTACATAACATTGTACTGTTTTCAATCAACGACGGTATCATATAAAAACCATTATACTGAAAACTATACCTGTCTCACAAAAGGTGACTATCGTGGTTCGGTGGTGTGGTGAATTACGCGCTGGCGTTTTGAACGATAGCTCCCGAGTCCGAATCCCGGTGGGAACAACATCACTCACTGGGAAGCAGGTACATCCAGCTGACGAGTCCCAAATAGGACGAGATGCGCATCCTGAATTCCACTGCTAGCCACGACCCATCATTAAAATAGCGTTATTAGTGATAAAATCGCCTATGAACATGATAGGGTTTGTATTACGATTAGGAGCAAATTAGTTGTAATATATGTAATATATTTAGAGTCGTTCATCGAGATTATGTAATGCAGATAGGTGTGTTAACTTGGAAGTGTTAAACATATGAAGTAACACGTAATTTGACCGGACAAGTGCAGTGCGTCAAAATAAAATGTATGCTTTTTCGAGTCATCAAGGCGATTAGGTGATATATCACTCGAAAAATTCCAGATATATGTAATATTTGTATGAATATTCGTAATAATCGTAATACAAACCCTATCATGTTCATAGGCGATTTTATCACTAATAACGCTATTTTAATGATGGGTCGTGGCTAGCAGTGGAATTCAGGATGCGCATCTCGTCCTATTTGGGACTCGTCAGCTGGATGTACCTGCTTCCCAGTGAGTGATGTTGTTCCCACCGGGATTCGGACTCGGGAGCTATCGTTCAAAACGCCAGCGCGTAATTCACCACACCACCGAACCACGATAGTCACCTTTTGTGAGACAGGTATAGTTTTCAGTATAATGGTTTTTATATGATACCGTCGTTGATTGAAAACAGTACAATGTTATGTAGCATCAATGACTTATGTATTCATTCTAACTAATTAGAGCTAATTAAGGCACACATACAAGTTTATCTTATTCTTGTTGAATAAGATAAAAGAAGTGGTAGTCAGTGACCACTAAACAGAGTTGCTTTCTATAATTAACTGCACACTCTGTGTGTATAAACTACAAATATTTTGAGGTAATTTGAGAGATGAATCCTAATAGATTTCTAATGTAACATCAAATAAGACTTTTATTTTTAACTGATTCAACTCAGTAGAAAATCAGGTATCTTCGTCGACTACAAATCTGAGAAATATCATCTATTCATTAAATTTCAAGAATGTTGGTTATTATTATCATCGTCGTCATTACAGCATACTATGAGTGTATGAGTGTATTCTTAGGTCTAAAATGTTGCACTACACTGTGTTTTAAGAGAATTTCGAAATGCCTTTGCTCAACAAAATAACAAAATTATTCTTACTACTGCCGACTGAATTTCATCGTTTCGTAGCGTTTGATCATTACCCCATTGAATATCTGGTAAGAGCATTGGTTTTCAATGTAACTGTACTGTGGTGTAAGGGGTTGAGCTGGTTAATATTGGGTGAGAGGATATTCAGACATTGTTACCAAATAGTTAACAGCCTATAGCGTTCAACATGAAGTCTTTGAAACAAGAAAATAAGAAAGCCATAGAAATAACTATTATAAGAAACCATGCAAATAGAAATGTTTTCAAAAGGCAGATTCCCCACTCAACGCAGATAAATAAAACTATAAAAGACTGGACTTCACTGTCTTTTGCTCATATGCACAAACCATACAGTTTAAATTTAGGAGCACTTTCACCAAGCGTATAAAAACTACTCGAAGTAAACAGTGTTGAAACTTCGATATGCTGTGTCAAGTCAGCTGCAAAATGAGCCTGAAGAAAGTGTTGTACTAAGGTGTAGAGAAAATATGCTGTAGAGAGAAGCCTCAAACTGCAATGAATTTGGTCGGACAATGTCTACTAGGCATTGGGTACTGTCAGAAATTCCTACAAAGATACTATACGGGTGAGAGAATAAATCAGAGACACAACAACGTAGAAACGGTGTTGATTTTAACAAGACTGAGTGGCAGTGCAGTGAGGAGAATATACAGATGGTTGAGGAGTGCCATGTCCATGATCACTACAACACAACTGTAAAGCTATTACCACCATGTCAAACAACATTCATCATCACGCAAACGAAGACAGACAATTTATCGGGTCTCTCTGCTCCAACTGCGTCCGCTCACTTACATGCAATTGTGGAGTTTATGACATTGAAATGACTGGTTGGCAGTTATCGAATCAGTTTCTTCAGTATATACTGTTTATGTTGTCTGAATGGTCATGTTCCACTTTAGAGTGTGGTAACTCTCAAGACAATGGACCCAAGTCATGAAAATAATTCACCAGAAACCTTCGAACTTGTCAGCAAACAGAAGGACTCAAGACCTCAACTTTTGAGCTTTTGAGGCCATTCCGAACGGAGCAGCCTAAATTGTGTGTTCAAAGTTGCGGTGTAATTAGTGAGTTTCTCACTATTTTGATGATGATCAAGAAGTAATCTCTTCTTCGTTCAAACCATTTTGAACTTGTTTAACTTTCCTTCTTAACTGTGTTCAGTTCCGAATGATCACGTTTTCTTTCTTAGATGACTTTGTCCTTACAACTCGGTTTGTTTTTATCAACGCTTATCTTACTCACTTGTGATTTCGGTATGCTTATTTCTCCGTTTAATTTGGAAACCACCTCTGAAGAAATCTGAATTTGTCTCATGCATTCTAGAGCATTCAACTATCTATCTCATACAATTGTTTATTGTGACCGACTTCATGTGTGTTTAATGACGTTGTTCATTGTGTCTTTTCAATGCGTTGACTGATTTCTCAAAAAATTTCAGGCATACTTGCACTTATGCCTTGACCATGCATTTGTGTAGGCGGTATGCAACTGATGAAGATCGTGTGACACAAAGCGAAGTTATCTTGTTCTATGATATCATTCTTCAAGTAAATTTTAGTCGTAATTTCTGACCGAACCCTGTCGATCATTTTGTAGTGTGGTCGACAACTTACAAACCTCACCAGCAATGACGTCATGTGACTGGATGCAGTTGGTAGGAATTTCTGACACTGGATTTCGTGCATTTCGGCACTTTTGAGAGAGAATACCAACTTGACAAAGACTCCTGAGAGAGGCATGTCTTTTGCAGCCTTGAAGCTACTGGTGTCCACTAAGGGATTGGAACACACATGACCCACTACTGCCATCTGAGAGATTGCCAGTGAGCTATTTCGAGTGTGATTGACTTCCTTTGTGACAGATGTTCTCGGAACATGTTCTTCACTGTAGTTGGTGGTAAGCAATGGCTGCCTGGACTACGAAATAGTGAAGTACCCTGGGATTCTTACCACTCACAACTTCTTTTATTGTGGTCAACTAGATAGATAACAACCGCATATTGCAATTCCCACATCGATTTTCATTGAACCGCTTTTGAAGTTGCTCTAGGTCGAATAGATTTTCATTGTTCTCCACCAAAACCAGTAAGTCCCTTCGTAAATTGATTGTCATAGCCTATTAACCCATCAGCGTTTAGGTCAAAGCAAATTCAAATACGGCGTCGAAATGTATTCTGATTACTGCAGACGCCATTGCCATCATCCTCCTGTTTTTAATGCAGGCTGGCTTTCGTATTGGCTAGTATAGGAATATATCTCAAGAGTGTAGTGAGGCGATCAGAAAGCAGGCCATAGCTGGATGTATTTCTGCGAGATGTGCACTCCGATGTCTTGCTGTGTCAAGTGGATGTAAACGTATGGTTCATAGGGAAGAATGTGAGCATCCAATATCACATATTGTCATTTCCATATTTTATGTACCCAGAAGCACTATGCATTTGCATGCCGGTTATCCTCAACACTGAGTATCTTTTCGAAATTTGTGAGATTTAAGGTTGTGAACCTGTTCTTCTCTGATGAACAAAACACGAAACCCTGGCCTACGCAAGCCTTTTTTGTTGAGCAGTGCATTTCATGCAGTTAGTTGGCTTGGATAATTTATCAAAAGTTGGACCGAGCATGTTTACAGACTGCAATATGTCAGGTGCATTTCATTTCATTCTAACCAAATGTGAATGGGTCTACTATGTAAGGGTTTAGGATAAACACCAATACATTCTAAGGTAGGATGTTTTAGGTGAAGATGGATTCCATATTTTGGCGAAGGCATGTTCGTCATAATCTTACAGGCGTGACCACTCAATATTTATGATGATTTCAATATGCTACTTTTTGTTACTGAGTAGCTGTCTTCTAGTCGTAGATATTTCCTTGGTATAAACTTCTGTTCTCCGTTATTAATAATGATGCAAAGCAAATTCTTTTGTGTAGCAGAAGCGGTGAATATTCGCCTCCTCGTCTTATCTTTGAGTGGTGAATGAGTTCTTGTTCTGCTTTGTATTACCTCAGTAATTTACTGCTTTTTCATTGCATATCTTAGGAGTTGGTGTATCGCTTACTTCTACATTTAGTAATACATCACGTTTGTCGTGAATAATAGCTCAGTTTCAACTTAATTACCGGAACTATCGTACAACCTAACTGTGCCTGCTGACGTATGCATCCCTGATATATTATCATCTCCGTCGTTTTTCTATGATTTCATCCACCTACAACACCAACTCTATCAAACACTAATAATTCAGTCCTAAATCATATCCCATTACTCTGAAATTATCGCATATTCTGCTTATCCCATTATAATTCAGCATGGTGTGAAACAACTCAGCTATCTTCTCTTCCTTTTAGTTTGAAAATGTATTTTTGTAGTTATGGAAGAGGGCATAAAAAGCGATTACAGAAAGGTTAAACTCTTATGCTGATCCAAGGCTCATCGTGTGACTTTTTCTTCGACTTTTATGCTCTTGGTTTTAAATATTCTTTATAATATTCTCAGGGTGGCTATAGTTAGTGAGACGTCTATTATTCCTTCTACTCTCATCTGTATTTCATCTTTATTCTTGAACAGCTTTGTGGCGCTCCTGACCACGTTCAGAGCAAGTGAAAGCTTAACGAATATCGTCTTCAATTTGTTGGCACGTTGGTGAACTTTGATTTTCATTTCCAATTATTTTAACTAAACAGTCTAAAAATGGCACTTCACCGAATGCATTTTCATATTTACATGTTAATTTGATATATGGAGAACAGGTATTAGTTAATTTGGAAAAAGTCCTCAGGGTTGATATTTTTAAAATTGTTAATGACCTAAATATCTGGTTTGATAGAGTTGGCAAAGATCATGGATTCGATATCAGACATGAAGAGTTTTGCAAGCATATGGGGCACCGAAGGACCCATTGCTACACCCTTTGTTTGTCTACATAATTTTCCTCCAAAAGTAGGACGTTTTGAATCCAAAGAAAGTTTAAATGCCTACATGATCAGTTTGAGACTCAAAGGAAATCGGTTTGGCAACATTTGATAACTCTCCAGTAATTCACCTTTGGAATCTAATTATTTTGCAATGGAAATACCAGTGTGCAGTGAAACAGCACCATAATTTATTGTTGTTTCATTCTCTCCAATATTTAATTGCGGTGTTTAGGGATTAAAATCATACGAATCTTAGATTTAGCCATTTGTGCAAAGCTAAACTTTCTCATTTCTATCAAGTCGAATTCTGATCCTGAAGCCTAAAGCATCATTTTATAGCCTCTGTGGACACATCATACGATTTTCACAGTTAATCTACTTATCACTTGTTTTTTCAAGCTATACTATAGTAAGTCTTTAGTAGGAAGCTAGTTGTTTTCTGCATTACTTTGTAGTTGTCTGTGTACAATTTTTGAAATGTGTGTTACTTTCAATTTCGGCTATCAAGGCCACAATGATGATAATTGGGATATATGTAACAAATACAATAAACTTTATCACCGATCTCTTTGAGTAGCATCAACAGTTTAGCGGTGAATCCATGAAACTAAGATGCAGAGATCTCCTAGCCTGAAGATTACTTTGCATAGTCTCTGTCAATTATATCATAACGTTTCTGATACCCTCTGGTACCATTAACGGTAAACAATTTCTACTAAAATATTTTGATGGTTAAATCTTCAAATACATACTAATTGTTGCCATATATCAGTGACTTTTATTTGCACACATAACTTTGGGAAAACTAGGGTTATTGAGGTCCCATTTTTACTGACACATGTTCCTATTACCGTTTGGTATAAATAGGAAAGAAGACTGATTGCAGCATATGTCGAGGTTAAAAATTAGGTTTTCAAACTGAACAATAGAGAAAATACAAGTAAATGGACGCAGCTTCTCAACAGTTCCTCAGTCACATGTTATCTCGATAAACTTTGTCTGGATGAAGTAACGTTTTAAATGCATGTTGTGACTCTCATTTATATAATCGAAACGTTTCCGTAATATACGAATAAGAACTTAGGTAGATAAAATAATTAAAATAAATCTGCAGATTGATGAAATGAAATAGGATTAAGGTTTATTAAAACAAATGCGTGTTAAGGTCGACAGGAATTGGCGTAACAGAGTTTTAGGTGTACATTTCTTAATAGGCTTAAAAATGATGTGTAACTAATCCACATTAAGCTACTATTCATTTTCGAATGATGTAGAACTGAAAAGAACTAATAATTCATGTTATTTCACTTGTGATACATGAACTCCATTGTATGCCTGAGGGATTTTTAGTCTCAGTGCTTTTGTGATGCAATAATGGATTATGTATCTTACGTTTTCTTACAGTCGCTATGTGGTTGTGCTTTTATTCTTTTCTATGCCTGCACGCACGCAATTTACTCCGCCGCCTACAGGGTGTAACTGCTTACACTGAAATGACTGCGCAGGATTCTGCTTCTGTCATTATCGTCTATAGTTTGTCCGCTTATTCATGTACCCTAATTCACTTGACCACATTTACATCAGATGTCTATGCTGAATAATTCGTAAGTGTGACTGTGGAACCTAATGAGAACTTACCGTGAATACATATTCGATTCAGACTCTTTTCTAATTCTATCACTTTAGTTCAATTTTAATTTTCAATTCATTTTCCTGTACCTTAGGTGAAACTACCTAATGTCCATGCTTTCTCATCAGTTTTCTTAGCTATTGCTTTCGTTTTCATCATTCTTATACTTTCTCTTTTCCTTAACATTTTTTCAATTGAGCACTCATTTTTCTTGAGCTCTTGGACTAAGAAGTTGCCGTTAATCCACGTTTATTTTGTTATTCGCGCACGTTTTTGTTTTTTGGATGTATGAGAATAATTCCTAGTTTATCTGTCATGTCTAATTACATAACGAACCAAACATTTACGGTAACTGATCTTTCGGTTAATTTTCCCAAGTTTTCATTTAGCTACAGCCAAGAGATATTGTAATATACGTAATTGCTCGCAAACATTTTTCAGTTGAGGTGTTTAGCTCTGAGCACAAATCAAAGTTTTGTTTTCTGGTACTTAGATTTTTTTGACTCTATTTGACACTGCAATTGGCCAAATTTTAGTTGATTTATTAGATTTACCACGCAACGGAACAGTGTTATATACCAGATAGCGTTTCAGAGACATTTTTTTGTCTATAGTCATATCAAGATTTTATAACTATGACAGTGCAATGAAGCTGTTTTGTAGCCTACGAATGTATTCTAGTGCACTAAATGATAGTATGATATTCTCATGTGGAAACAAATTTTGGTTTAATGAATTGTCAACACCCAGCAATACTCAAAATCATCATTTTTGAAAATGACAATAAAATCTCAAATACGTTGTGAAATAAAGCAACATAATTACTTTCATATACGCCTTATACTTCTGTTAAATAAAAGTTGGAACTAATCTACATTCTTCCTTTTGAATGTTTCAGGAATTTTAATTCTTCAACCGTTTAGATAACTATTTATAACGCATGCATAAGGTCCTTTATTCACTCATAATTCGGTTCCTAATGTTCTCACATATTTTTAATCACGATTCATTTGACACATTATTTTAGGACACCAAAACCTGAGACAATAATCATCGATTAATGAACCCTGTGGCTGAAAAAGAAATCGAACAAATTAGTTAAAAAGAAGTGTAAAGTTCAGTGTAACAAGGTTCCAAAATCCTATTCACTGTATCAACCCTCAGTGTCATTAAAATTTGATCACACTATTTGCCTTTCCGCTTCTTTTGTTTTCAGTAAAGTTTACCACTTCCAAATGCTTGTAGTCCACTGACCTTTAACTAATTTATGATTTCCTATCTTTGGATCCTTATTTAATAATTTCATTGTTAAGATTTTAAAACCGTGATTCGAGCATTACTGGTTAGTGGGTTTTTTCAAGTTAAAAGGCACACTTCTCATTCTTTTGCATAAGAATAATATTATTCTTCAAATAAAAAGTATGCTTTTCTATACACCTTATTCGCTTCCCTATTTCAAATGTTAGTAAAATATAGTACATAAATAAATTCGTTTTTGACCTTTCCCCTCTCAAACCAAAACCTGACACAAGCAGTTTTTCGGGTTAGCAATACGTCATCACTACACTTCTTGACCTTTCAACTCATATCACATTATCAAATGGGACCTAGCACGATGGATGGGTTATTCTTTTTAAAGGTAACAACCGTCTTCATAAGATGTAGTCTGTTATTACCTAACAATGAGGTCGAAACTAAATATTTGATTTTAAGAAAAGATGATTGCAAATAAAAACTTGTAATATAAACTTTAATAATTATGTTGGCTCATGTTAACTGCAAACAGGGGTAGAATTCCGGGATATTTATTTCCACTAACATGAAGTAAGCTAGTGTTTAAAATGAGAATTTGCCTATGTAAAGAATCGGCAAGGTATTCCAATATAAATGAAGATTATAAAACACTCTAAAATGCTCTGAAACGGTGTCATGTGCGATCGGTTCTTTGAAAAAATCGACAATGTGCTGGTAAAATTATTCAAAGGATAGCAGTGTTTATATGGTATGATGAGAGAATAATTCGGTGATGACTGAAGTAACAAAATGCATTCAAACTTATTATCAGAGGGCTATCGGTTCAGGTATCAAATTCTTAAGACCCAACACTAACTAATGTTTCACCAAGCCAAGTGATGGTACAATATGTTGAATTCAAGAAAAAGAAATGCGGAACTGGGATTCATTTCACCGTTTCGCATCATTCAAAGAAATCACTAGCCAATTCATATTTAAGGCGGAATAAACAAGCTGAGACAAAATGTCTGCACCACGTGTTTCGGTTTTCAACTCTGCACAATACTCAGTTTTACGTAAACTGTCCTTAACGTCGACAATAATATGACTCTACACTGAAATGACTGGATTCGCATCAGACACAGACTAATTTTTCCTGTTCACCACTAAGGCAGCATAAGTGAATGATGTACGAGAGAACAGAGAGGGAGAACAAATGTGAAGAATAATACTGACTCACTGCGGAACGAGCAGCGTCATGTATTGGAAGTTAATGTGATGCAACACTGATTTAAAAGGAAGCAATCGAGGAACATTTGATCTTTTGACTAGGCGTTCCATTACGCGGCAAGTCATTCACATGAGAGACACCTTCAGGTGATTTATCCATTTCCATTTTGAGTCCTCTGTGCACGATGAAATTTTTAATGCGTCTTGTGTTTATGGCCAGTCGGTGTGCAGAGCGAAATACAAGCCTGTCTACCACGTATACAACTGTCTGTTCAAGCCCTGGCGTCGACGTTGTGTAGGCGGTGTACACCAATAAATACATCAATGAATGCATCAGTGTGCTTCGAGTATTTGAGCGGTTTCCCGTTACATTTCACTTGAACATGTGTTAACAGGCCCTTCCCACATCAGTGATCACAGTCATTGCAGAATGTCTCACAAAAGGTCTGGTCATTTAGAAACATGTGAATTGGGATTTGTGTTGTGTACGCACACACACACACACCTTAGGCTCGTACTACACGTTTCAACCGTATTATCCATCGCCTTATCTCAATCGAACATTGGGCAGCTAGTTTGAAGTGATATTAGAAGAGAGGGCTTGTCTAATTCCCGGATCTCGTAATGCTGTTTGAATGGAAATCTCAGTTCGTCGATTCGGTTGTATCACTTGTTTGCAGAAGGACAGTATTTCGCGGTCACATGTGGCATTTCTCTGAGCTGTCATGTACATTTTACCTATGCAGTCCACATTCTCACTCCCAGTGACATTGGAGAGATTTAGATACACTAGCTTGTGAGTCCATAGGTCACTATTTTCAGTAAACTGAAAGTTATTGACTGGTTGAACAGATTACATATTTAGCTGCATTGCGTCATGTGTCAGTTCGGTGCGCCGATACTAACTATCTGTAGTTCATCGACATCTTCCAGCTGAATGTGTTTATTATGAATTATTTGTTACCGAAGGATAAGTGGGCAGTTGCAGGAGTTTTGAATATGTGGACTCGGAAGGGTCAATTGACATGATGTCACTTTCCATTAAGGAATGAGGAGAGTGTACTGAATATTCTACTCTTGTCATTTGATATCATAATGATTAGTTTTTTATTTAGGTTGAGATTGACGATGGAAACTCACCTTCGACTTCATACGTTGACAGGCGTGTTTCATGAGTGGGCGGATGTTGAGACACGTGATCCAGTAGAGTTGACAGGAATGATGGAACATGCATGAGTTGATGGTGAGATCTGTGGATTTGAAGTAGTGATGTTTTTGCGTTGTTTTTAATATTCCTAAATGCTTCCAATGCACTGTGTGTTAACCTGTTCCTTAAACATTTTTATAGCATAATTGCATATATTTTCTTAGTTTTTATTACGCTGCAGTGCAGTTATCACTCTGATGCTTTCTCCGATAGTTTTTTCTTCTTCAAATGGTTAAAATCTTCCACTGTTCTTCTTTATGCACACGCTGATATTCATACAGCACTCAACAGTGCTAGTAGCTTTAGGTATATCGACTAACTATTGCAAACGTATGTTGGACAATCTTCCATCAGGGTGTCTGGAGTGTAAATGATTAGTCATTTTGATTCTAAGCTTTCATGTTCATGAATTCTTAAAATTTTGTGGTCCTGCCTATCTAACCAAGTTAGTACATTGTGAAATTCTGAAGGGTACTTTGTCAGAAATAGCTGAATATCTGTCCTCAGTTATTACTGAAGTCGACGAGAAGATGAAGTCCATACGTAGGTGTAATTTGCAGTTTAGTTTAGTTTGTTTTCGAAATACGAATATCCACCAAACTCTACTCCTTCTTCAGTTACCTGAAAAATGACAGACATTCACTGGTCCAATCTCCACGTTGAATATCTGAACGGAAGTTCTAGTTCCAATTAGTCGTTATGGGAAACATATAGTTTGAAGACAATAACCGATTTTCTTAACGTAGGAAACGTTTTTTCTCATCGATAAATACTTGTTGCATTTTTTTCGCTACCTGCTGAGCTTCAGCTAATCAGACTATTCTATAGTGATTACTAAAGCTCAGAAATTGAAACAATTACATGTTGCTACCAATTCAGTAATGCAGAATTTAGTTACATGAGATTTGTAACTTTATGAGGTTGGTAGCTTTTTATCGACTAATATTCCTGGGATATGTATTTTCTGCAACTAGTCATCATCTGTATCGTCATACAATGTTACCTTCATTAAGTGTAGACTAATGAAATGCTAGATGCGGCCAGACTGAAAGATGGCATTACTCCGTGACGACTTTGACCATTGGTACGAGTCATGCGACGTCAACGTGACAGTTAGTGGCGGTTGTTATAGACTCTAAATGTTTTGTCTCAAAATCATTCTGAATGGCACAGTTGCATATGCACGTGATCTTCTTCTTATTTGTCATACAGAATTTCATTACTGTTCCAATCCTTTCTGTCCTACTTCTACGAAGTTCTACTGTTTTTTCCCTAATATCTCTATCTCATCTCGGTGTCTTCCACCATGATGTACTAACACGAGCTGTGACAATTTAGAGAATTATGTAAATTGAAGCTAAATCATTTATTCCTGCGTAAAGATCGACCATTAAAGGCGAATATAGATAGTTTTCTAATATGAACGTAGTTATAAATTGTTTTTTTTTCTTTGTGATAACATACTTGTTTAAAATCTCAAGATTCTTTATGAGTAAAAGCTCTCCTAAAATAATAGTATCAGAGTCTGAAAATAATTGTTACTCTGAGCAACTTCATGAGCTTACGTTATTATATTGTATCTTCATCGATAAGTAGGAGGCAAATATATTCACCAATATTTTATTCTGAAAATTAAGCAATTTTTCCCATTAATAAATATGATAGATAAACAAAACCATATCCTTTGATGAAATAATAATTTTAGTAGTCCGTTTTATTTTTCGTGAAAACAGGAATATATGAAAAAGAACGAATTTCAACAATCGTTTTTGGGTACATTTAGGTAAGTATGTGGTATGTTTGATCAAAAAGACAGTAAGAGAATATTCATGTACGTTGTTATATTTTTTTTCCTGCTTACCGAAGCTGTTTTTTACATTTAATTGACCGAAAAGATCCCTCTGTCAGCTGGTGTTTGATTCACACCGCCCCACCTTTCTGGATGACGTAGTCCATATCCCTTTTCAACTGACACATAACACATTGGGTACAAAGACAAGATAGCACAAAATCATTCGTCATTGAACCCTGTATGACAGGTGAAGGAAGTAAATAACATGATGACAGCTGTGTAAAAATCAATGAAAAATTTTTTTTTAATGAATAAACTATCTCAAGATGTTATTTTCATCCTTTCTTCTCTTCATCTTTTGTGATCTTCCAAGTATCCAAAATAGGTCCTGAATTATCTCATTTGAATGTGTTTGGAGTTGATTTGATAAATTCAGAAATTAAGCTAAATCAAATCTGTAGACCCTGATCAGCTAAGGAAGTTGGAAGAAAGCTCGGCTAATGCTATACCCAGCAAAGGATGGAGTGACAATACCGAGAACTTAGTTGAAAGATAAGACTAACTGTCAAACCGGATATATTTCTATTGAATCGATGGCTTACATACACATACACATGTAAGAAAAAAAAGTCAGCACCTTTTCCAGATATCTGGAAGATTCCAGGAAGAACAAAGATTAGACAAACCGTGTCTCAGAGTCATGAAGCATCTTGATTGTGAACGATGAATTGCAGTTAAAACCTCATCTATTAAAAGGTTTCGTGTCACTGTGTGATAACGAGAGGTGGCTATCGTGGTTCGGTGGTCTAGTGGATAACTCTCTGGCGTTTGAAGCGATCGGTCCTGAGTTGGAGTCCCTGTGGGAACAGGATCACTCACCGGGGTTGGAACATTCAGCTGACATGTCTCAAATAGAATGGAACACGTGTCCAGAATTCCACTTCAAGCCACTATCCATCAGCTATAAAATAGGATAGATTTTCTATCAAATTACTTAAGATTTTCAATTCAATCTAATGGTTATTGTTTGTGATCTTTCAAAAACTAAATTAATATGTTACTTCTCGACTCTTCAATAACAAGTATAGTCGTTTACAACTTCAGACTAATCAGCCAAAATCAGTGTTGTTCAAATTATATTTTACGGTTAACTGAAGGTAGATGTGATAGCTACATACAAAACCAACATGAATGAACACTGCTTTCCACAATTTACAACAGAAAAATTCAAAAGTGATCAAAAATTAAAGTTATCTACATGATACAACAGCACAAACAAAAAAACACTGAAAATCTTTATCTCTGAAACAAAGATGGCTTTTATAACGCAGTCTTTATCATGGACTAACATCAGTTAGAAAGCTGATAGCACTTAATTGGCTATTTAATTCTAGTTTGAAACTCCTCCACAGTGCACACCTATGAATAAACAAGAGAGTGAGCCATGATTAAAAAAACTACCTTGAATTCAATTGATTCGCACAAACCATGATAAATGAGATCAGTGGACTGTCTGTATTAATGTTTACTAAACGATAGAATCTAATCTGATGATTTTATATACTCTAAACAGTCAGACACGAATATAAAATGAACCTTCAGGGCATTTGTGGCATTTTAAATAGAATGCTTATTATGGAAACATTTAAATAATCACGTTTGTTCTAGTGAGGGTTAAGTAGGTTCAAACATCAACATCAGTTTATGTGTTTAACTTCTCTGTTACAATTTTCGAAGCCATTACTTTGAATAATAACGTGAGTAATACAACTTGCATTGATATTGTGTTTGTAACGCTGTAGCATTCTAAGTGAACCAGGTCCAGCTCCAAAGAACGGCAACCAACACGGTTCATTCGCATACGAATATAAGTAACATAAATATCCGCATGGAAGAAACAGCGAGAGAAGACCTAAGTAGAAGGAAATATTTGATAAACACAAATGAATATTTTGAAACTTTAGGATGTGTTGCATTTCTAACCTGTCACTAGACAAAGAAATGAGCAAGTTATCCACAGACTCTTAAATCAAATCCTGAAATGATTAAATTCTCTGTCAACTTTAGTTATTACCCTCGTGAGTGAAAACCAGTTTTTCGAAAATAACTGCCTCTGATTTTCACAGAGATACTGAGAACAAGCTTTAAATATAGTGTAAAGTATTATGACTGCAGTTAATTGACCTAAATAGTGATCACCAGGAAACTAGAGGATGGACCGGAGCCCTTCTTCGCTCTGAAGACAGTTGGCTTACTAAAGCGGTCACGACCGCGTACTATTGTCAAACGTCGATGTAAAACAGTTCGATAGACTAATCTATCAGTACTACCTTCTGTAATCTGAAGAAAATATTCACACAGGGCTCACATCCAAACTAGGATATTTAAATTCCTAAAATTAGCTAGGCCACTTAACCTCCTCATATAGCGACTGATTTGCAACAAATTAGGTCAGTTTTTCTAAGTCTTGATTTTCACTCACTATATGTGACAAAATAACCTAGCCCAATTCACTACTTCACTAACCACTAACCGGTCCTAAGCCCGGACAAAAAGGGAAAGTTGGGTATAGGGCTAACAACCCTAACCCAGAAAACTAACCTAACCACTAAAAAAAACTTCAAACCACAAAGAAAATGTAAAATTAAAATTACTCCTCGCTGGAATCAGAGACGCAAAATGACGCCAGTTGGTGAAAGCCTTCGCGAAGCCAATTAACCAACGTGTATTCGCCTCTCTCGATGAAAGCAAAAGTAAGCATGAGGACATGGAATAGCCGCACAATGTTTGAGGCTAACTGGCAAGGCTGCTCAGATTGCAAACGAGGTGAGAAGGTATGGCATAGAAGTGCTAGGCTAAAAATCTGCGAAAGCAGATGGAATGCAAGTTGACTGTCTAAACTGTCAAATGGAGAGTCAATAATCTACTCCGATATTCTTACCCAAATGGCAACCACGAGCACACTGAGTTATTGAGTAGCTATCATGATGTCCCCCTTGAAGAGCATCGAAAACTCTCTCTCATACACTGGGAACCAATCTCCTCGTGTAGGATCATGAATGCAAGATTCAACTCAAAACGAAGCAGTCACAATCATACAATGCTACGCTACACAACGCACCTACAAATAATTCAGATGAAGAGAAGAAGGAAGAATTCTACAGACAACTGAAATCACTACTGGACAAGACTCCACCCCAGTTGACGATGGTGACATCAAAATTCTAATGGGTGACATGAATGTCAAACTAGGAGTAAACAACACGGAAGAGAACCAATCATGGGTCGACAAGCACTCAGTGAAATGAAGAGTGAGAATGGAGAACTGTTTGCAGAATTCTGTGCATTCAACGATTTGGTGATTGGAGGTGGGGCAGTGTGTACAAATACAAGGATATTTACAAGGCAGTGACATGGATTTGATTTCACCAGACACCAGAACACACTACACTCAAAATCAGATCGACTTCATTTCAATGTGAAGAAAGTGGAGACGCAGACTACTAGACACAAGATCAGATCAAGAAGAAGAGCAGATGTAGGTTCACACTACGAACTGTCTTGTGCAAGGAACCTGCCTTCAAAAACAAGTTGAAAGCCTTCACAGAAGTTGGTGATAGACACTCACAGTTCAGGTTCAACAACCACCCAGAACACAGACTGGAATGAAGGACGAAACTACAAAGGACATCTTTACGTCAGTCAGCCATCAGGGGAAAATGGGAGACATTGAGCAACACCTCTCACTAAATCTGTGTGAAATAACACTGGAACTCTTTGAAAGAGATATGGAAATAAACCTGCATAACCGTATTAGGAAGGAAGACAAAGAGACAAGACAAGGAATAAATCTCGACGGATCTCCACATAGAAGCTGATAGAGGAGGGAGAGGGAGAGGAAGATTGTGAAGCAGAAGATGAACCAGTGCAGAGAAGTGCAGTGCAGGGATGAAGAACGAAAAGAGGAACTGAACAAACCTATAAAAGACTACACTGGACAAATAAGTGAAGAAGAGTGCACGAAAAAACAAAAGACACTTCTACGACACATTGGCAGGTGAACCATAAGAGGTTGCAGGTAGGATAGACAGAGACCTGACAACACTATATCAAATTACCAAAATACTATCTAAGAAAGCAGCAGGACTAGATGGAATTCCGCCCGAAGCACTGAAAACAGATGTAGAGACAAAAGCCGACGTGCTCACACTACTACTGCAGAAGGTTTGGAAGGAAAAATACCTGTGGATTGGTTAGAAAAAGGGCTATCTTGTCAAACTTCCAAAGAAAGGAGACACAAGTCTCTGCAAGAACTGGCGCAGAATCATAAACCTTTCCTTATCCATCCCAAGCGAAATATAAGGCCCTATCATACTGGCGAGAATAAAAGATGTGCTGGATTCAAAATTAGGACCGGAACAGGTTGGAAGTAGAAATCATGTGTGGACCAAATTGCAAGGCTACATAACGCATCATCAGAGAATACAGCATAGAATGGAAGTCATCTCTCTACCTTAACTTCATCGATTTTGAAAAGGCCTCCGACAGCGTTGACCGAAGAGTAATTTGGCAGCTGCTTCAACATTACGGTTTTAGTGCCACAAACATTAATCAACCTAATTCAACAACGGCTGGATGCCATATAATGGTACATGGCAAGTGATTCAAAATGGAAAGCCAGGGATGCCATTAAAGTGAAGACAGGAGTAAGATAAGGCTGCCGCCTACTATCACCCATGATCTTCCTGGTTGTGGTGCACTGGATCATGCAGTAAAGAGTGACGAGCGAGAGAGGGGATGTGTGATGGCTGGACCAATAAGAAGACTCTAGAAGATTTTGATTTCTCCGATGATGATTTATGTCTAATGTCTTGTCACACAAACTCGAAGATCTACAGGCAAAAACCAACAAGTTGACAGAAGAGGCAGGGTAACGGGGACGGAACTTCCTTCAGGTGAACGTAGAGAAGACAGAGGTGATGAAGATACCAAACCAACAACAGCATCAACAACAAGAGGCACACATCATCACTAACGGGAGAAATCTAAAGGATGTTGTCTCTTCCACCTACCACCTAGGCACCATCGTCTCAACTACAGGTGGCACAGGTGAAGACGTCAAAGCCAAGATCGGAAAGACAGCAAGACAGGCCTTCATTAATCTGAAGCCAGTGTGGAGGTCTACTGCACTCAGCATAAAAAGTGAACATGAGCCGGATTTCCAACACTAATGTCAGTCAAGTCAATGCTTCTATGTGATGGTTGAGAGTCTTGGTGCGTTACGAAAAGCATTTCCAACAAGTAACAGACATTCATCAACAACTGCCGTCTACGCTCATTCAGCACTGAGTATCAGATGGCCAGAATAATAAGAATAAGCAACAAGGAACTGTGGCTGAGCAACGAACCAACTAAGAATCCATCGCCCAACAAATATGCAGAAGAAAGTGTAGATGGATTGTACTGGGCATACTTTGAGTAGGAAGATGGTTAGGGGACATCACGCGCCAGGCCATGCCAAGTCCTCGAGTGGAACCTTAGTGGGAAACGACGAGTTGGGCATCCGAGGGTGATATGGAGGAGATCGTGTGAGGAAGAAATGAAAGCTTGTGGGTAGTCGTGGAGCGAGGTTGAGCCAGACTGGAGAGAAGAGAGTGCAATGGAGACGTGCTACTGAAGCTCTATATTCCACTAGGAGCCCAAGGGATAAATAATAATAGTAATAATATGTGTCAAAATCAATAATTTGTGAAACATTGGTGAAATCCAATCAATAACAATGATAAGATTCAGAAATCTACAGACTCATCAACTGATTTACTTTTCCTAGAAAATTTTGATGACGAATTACAGTACATCATACTTCACTTAAAGCATTTCATATATATGTGTATTTTAAAAAATTTAAACTTACAACTGGTCATGTCATTTGTACACTCAAACAACCCTGATTCCCATTCTCTCGTTTCCACTGGTTGCTAAATTAATGTATGTAGATAGTAGAAAACAACCTGTAAGTGATATGAATACAAATTACATGTTATTCAGTAAATATGCGAGGAAATGTGAATCATTCCAAGGCTGCATATCTGCTTTGCTGGTGAATCCCAATAAATTAAAATCAAGATTATTGGTTGCATATCAATCGATCTACCCTCAACTTCCAACACCAAAACAATTTACTATTCCAAATGTTATGCACGAAAAATTCGAAACTCCGGTTCTGTCTGACTCTCCTTTAAAGAGCAACCAAATTTAGCCGCTTCAAAAAATACGCAGGGTTGCTGGTCTCATTGCTAAAGTTTCTCTTTACAGAAGATATGTCGATTACATCATAGTGATTTTTCAAAGAGACTTAACACCGTACAACCACATGTTAGTCTGACTTGGGATGAAGGGAATAATAATCAACTGCTATTCCTAAATGTACTCCTGAGTCAATGAGATGATTCAATAGGACGGTCAGTTTGCAGAAAGTCTACACGCACAGGACAATATCTGGATTTTCATGGCTTTCGTTCGATCCAACACAAACGAGGTCTACTAAAGTTCTTCGTTAGTAGGATCTATCAAATATGTACATAGATATGATGAAGATATCGAATTACTGACCAAAACATTCATGAAAACCCGATATCCAGCGGAGTTCTTTAACCACTGAAGAAGTTAGGTAGCACCAGAACCAACTCCATACACGGTACCTAAGAAAAGTGTCCATATTACCCTACTATAAAGAGTGTAGTTGAATAGCATGAATTTACGACGTAGGCTAGCATCAGTAATTAGGAAAACATATCATGCAACTAAGCCTATTATTGTGGGAAAAACAGAACACGGGCTTCGCCACAAACCTAAACATTCAATGAATGATTGCGTTACATCTGATTGTCTTTACCAGTTTATATATTTGTGTAGCCACACATACATAGGGAGAAGTAATAGAGCCATGCAGATGAGGGTGGGAGAACATAACCTAAATGGCTGTAACAACAAGATGAGTGTGAAACGTTAATAAGTGCAGGTGGAAGACGACACTCCTCATCTTCTGCTAAACATACTATGGCACCTAGAAACCTAGAAACCCTTTTCGTAGTAGTATTTCCTAGTTTTCCCATTTTGGCCACCTCGGTACGTTGACAAGGTTTTTGTTGTCACATCGAACATTCATTGCCTTGTTTTGCTTTCAGTCCAACATCAATACCCTATTGTTTTTACTTCTATTGTTAGTCTCGCCTTCAATTAAGTCTTTTCATACGAAGTTTTTCGTTTTACTAACCAACGGAACGTTTTTACTCTACAAATAAATATCTAGGAAAAGTATATATTTGATGAGACGGTTTAAAATGTGTTTCTCAAGTACATTACACGTTTCAGAGAAATTCCATGATCTTTTTGTTATGTTGAAACTCATGAACGGAACGGATTGTTCCAATTGAAGAATGAAGTTATTATGTAGTTCCTGAGTTCAGTTACTACAGTCTGTGCTGGTTGGGACATTTGCACGAGTCGGTCACCATTGCGTGACTGGTATAGCTGTCTAATCCTTAGTTACGAATATCGATCAACGTTTACAACGTGGAGACTGGGTCAAGTGATGTAACACTGTAGTGCTATATATTTAGGCATTAGATGTTAGGATAGCCACACCAGTTTCCCTCTAGCAACCCATTCACCTATACAACTCATTATTAAGAGCAGTCATTCAAGGCCTGATTAGCTTATTGGCTACGTCTCTGACATCAAAACTGAGTGATGCATGCTCGTAAAATCAAGAGAATACCAGTTTCTTCATAGCTGCAGATACACCTTACTGTTCGGAGCCCCAAGGGAGGAAACTGAGGTCTAGGGCTTCCTGCTGATTGACCACCAACACCGAAGACCTGATAATTCGCTTGTCTGAATTTATGTTTAGAGCGATTCGTGAATTTGTGCGTACGCACTTTACAATTTCACTTTTCTGAGATATCTAAAGTATTATACAGCTTCGATATATCAGACGACAATCTCCATAGACTCTAATTCTTTCTTCATCTGCAGATAGTTACATTACAACAATTCATTTTAAAAATCCATTCGCAAAATTCACACTTTATTTATAGCATGTTGTTTAAAAGTGCAAATTAACCACCATTTCGAGGAGATATGATCTTTTTTATTTGTGGGTGCATCGGCTGAATGTCTATCCTTGTCATAAATTTTGGATACCAGTGAAGGTGTTCTTTCAGTAGAGTTTCATCAAATAGATTAGCCAGCAGAAATACCTGAATGCCAAGTAACCACAGGGTATCACTCTGCGAAACAAAAAGACATTAACTCAAACGAAAATGAGCTGTTATTCAGCTACTTCCACTCTTCTACGGATATCTTCTCTACCAATTATGGCCGGCTTATAATAGTAAGTAAAACAGGTTAACGAAATAGTCATAGGTTTTTACACCATATGTACAAAAAAAATTATTTATTAGGATGCATTTTGGATTCTTAGTGTACGCGAATTAAGGGATTCTTCACTTTATCAATGTCGATGTTGAACTTCAACCAATAACTTCTTGCTGAAGCATCTTCTTATCCCTTTTTGTAGATCATGGATAGCTTAGCTCTACATTCTTCTTATATTTAGGACCACTATACCAGAGGTAGATCATCCCTTACAGTTTCATTCTATCCACTCCTTATTTCTTGCCAGCAATTACTTGAAGTACAGAGACAATACTACTTAACTTTGAGTCCAGAGAAACAATTCATGTTTGAACACCAGTAGGTCTTATTAAAACCGAATTATCCGTAAAGAATTTAGCGTGAATCGACCTAAAGACCCTAATTACTTTGAGAATGGGGAAAATCTCACGGGATTTGTAAAATGAGTCATTATATGTCATCTTCGATACAGAAAATATTCTGGTGAGCACCATTTGTGACTGATTTCGGTGTCCAAGTTCTACGAAGACATTTATTTTTCTCTGATGATAGCAAACGTTCACTTACATCTTCTAAACGGTAACAGCTTTGAACACTTATTTGTTAAATGCTTAGCAAAGAAACACATCTGTTCTTTTTAAGAGTTTTTCCAATAAACTATTGCGATAATAGATGTCATGCTCTGCAGAATTCATGTCTATAAACATGATAGGATTCAATGAACACTGCTTCCAATTTCCGAATCTGACTATTCATAAGTAATCACGTTAAGCACTAAACATCATCAGTCTGATCATCACAGATGAAAATCATCATTTCAGCATCACACTGACAGTGAACATAGAAAAGAGAGATGAATTTGAAACCGAACTGGTTATTTAAAACACATTCAATCAATAGGAAAAAATATTTTCAGAGTTCTGAACCCAACACAAGCATTAACCAAGTTCAACAAGAAGTTTGAATAATTCAGAAAACAGGATTCTACTATGATCCGAAAAGATTCTTTTTTGCTTCTGAGAAATTTCTTACCATGTGCAGCCGCCATACCATCAACCTGCTGGTAATTTAGGGCTTTCTTCGACAAAACACGCCAACAGCTTATATAGCAATATGGATGGTAAGATTAGCTTACAGCTATTTGATATACGAATGTTTCATTTCACAGTTGTAAAAACATTGCTATTCATATCCAAATATGACGATTCCCTGGATATTCAATAAGGTGAGACTTCTTGAAACGAGTGCGACTAAATAACTTAATCGAGAATACTTAGTTGACAACACCAAAGAAAATGGAGTGTTACTTAGGTAAACGACACCACTAGTCACTAGACAAAAGTTTAGGAAAATAAGATGCAGCTCTCTGCAAACTATTGACGGGAATCAATCATAGGTTGATGACCTGACGGTACTGGACAGCTTGAGCTCCAATGGTTCTCCAGTCGACCTCAGTCTGTGATGAATACCACCCTACAAACAACTTATCCCCACAAACTACCAAGTGAATTAAATTGCCACTAGTTGGAAATGGACATCTATGATTCCTTGATAAAAATGATGTTCAAACACATCAAAGTCAATCATTTCCAATAGCACTACAGAAAAGGTCATAACTTTACTAGTTGACTGCGAATATCATCCCGTTGAAAACAACAGACATTCATTACCGTCAGCTTCCATCGGTCAGCATTTTCACTTATTTACATGCATGCAGAACGCGATCATAATAATAAGGAACCATGATAATAACGATGAGCTGATTTGGTTTCACATACTGGGCATGTAAAAGACTTTCACTGTTAAATCATTCAATATATTAAACGGTCATACTATGGTCCAACAATCTTTCTAAAGTCATTGATGGAGGTTAAAAGGTTCAGTTTAGTGAAAAAGCCAGAATCCAGCTTTTTGATTATGAATCCTTTCTTAAATATGTTGTTTGACAGGACATTATTTGAACTCATAAACTGAATTTAAGCCCCTACTCATAACAAGAATACTTGAATGTTTATGAAGCAATCAAAAAATACGTAAATGAGTTATATAAAAGGGGTCACTTTACCTTACTTTGCTCATCTGCAGATGTAAAGGTTGACTTTAGAAATCGGTCAAACAAGTAGACACGACTCAACATCAAAACATATAAAATCAACCTAATTCTTTCATTGACCATCAGGTACTGACGGATTTCATTTTCTCGTGGCAAGCGTTGGACAGTAAACAAATATACATTCTTTTCCACTAAATTCACAATCAGAACTTTCTTTCTTTTTAGAAGATCGTTGTTGTATATGTGAAATAAGTATGTTACATCCTCAGGTTTCCGTTCAACGGACCATGAAATTTGCTAGCACCTTTATTTAACAGAACTATATAATCTGTGTAATTCAGTTCGGACAGAAATCTCAAGCGTAAAAAACCAATCCTTACGAGGTCGGAGGTAAATATTTTCACACCAACTAATGTGTTTATAGTTTAGACAAGAAACACTTTTGGTGAATGCTACGGTTTGCTGACACTTGCAGTAAAAAGTCACTATGAGTCCTTAAATAGCTGCGTGAGCTCAAGTAAACAGTATTAAATAATATAACTTGTTTGACCAATACTCGAGCAGAAAACATAACACAGAAACAAAAGCAGTATATGCATAGTATCACTAACCAAGTGTTATTGGATGCAAACGAGTGAAGACGGTTTTATGTCTGATCGGTCTTCTAAAATTCGCCATTCATTAACGGCATATAAGCCGCAAATATCAGTCATATGATATTGTAGATCATACAGCTTATCACAAGGTTTCGCAACTTCCTCCTACTCCTTTTAAACTGTAGTCTTAGTCAATCAACATCAACCTGAGAAGTATCCTTTTAATTCGACTACTTCATGTACTGCCTCGACTTTCGAAACAAATAAGGCCTGAGAACACT
The DNA here is from genome assembly GCA_944470555.2 of Heterobilharzia americana. Lineage (NCBI taxonomy): Eukaryota > Metazoa > Platyhelminthes > Trematoda > Strigeidida > Schistosomatidae > Heterobilharzia > Heterobilharzia americana. The sequence goes on along the minus strand of OX104134.1, from coordinate 109,705,391 downwards.
ACTCTCCAAGACATCCTCAAGACTTCAGCCCTCCGTTTCAGAACTGCAACGTATGGAAATTTCAGGCTTTGGAGACCGCGCTTGATTTCCCTTCAATGACTACCAATGGATAAAGTAAATCGAAGATCAGTTGTAAATACAGTTTTATATCTGTCATTCCATTCACTCATTCTACGGGGGGATAAACATTGTCTTTTTATTGACAAGACCATAAAATGCTCTCTTTTTATGCCAGTCTAATTAACATGTCTTCGTAATTACCAACCGATACACAGAGCAGATACTTTTTCCACCTTCTTCTCTTATGACGTTTATAAATTTTCCCCATCATTTTAAACTTAAGATGTTTTCGTTTCTGGCTGTGATTACACTCTTTTTTCACTGACTACTGCAAAGCGATCCATCAGTTTTCACTAAGTTACTGATTGACTGTCTTTACCACTGTTTTCATACAGAACTAAATATGATATCGCAATGTACGCTCCGACTAGTACTTGGCTGCCTGACTTTTGTACACCCGATTGATTCCGTTATCTAATAAAATAGTTAACAAACAAGAATTCCAAAGGTATTTTTCCTCTGGAAAGGGGACCACTATTGTATGCCAACTCATATCATAGAATAGTGAAATTCTATTCTTGTTACTAGAAAAACGATTGTGTCATCAGAAACGGCTAGTAGTAGTATGATCATTCTCTTCAAATTGTTTTTCAAATGAAATAGTGTTACCTTATGTTTTAGGTTAGTGTCTTAGAGGCACATATGATTTCCGAAGCATGATTACAGGAGATGATAAATGTTATAATTTCACTGAAATGAGACTTCAAAGATGTCCACAGACTGCCTCTTTTTTTAATTTAAGATATCAGATTTTAAAAAGCTATTGCTAAAAATCATTCTTCGCACAATCCAAATTGGAGTTAGCAGGTGGTATAAAGGAGGTTATACATAGGTATACAATTTTATTTCCACTCACTAGAATATTAACAGAAATTTTCAACCCAATAGCGTATAAATTACTCTCTATCATGATCTAGTCGCTTCTGTGTTTTAATGGTTTATGCAATCCCTAAACATGCAGGCTCACTGAAATTATGTCAAATCCACAGCCAAACTGGAATGATCTGTCAAGATTACAGATAATAGCCAGGTCAAATCAAATGAATAATGCCACCTGGAAATTGTGTGCATACAGCATAAATCCAATATTCATCTATATTTCGACATCCCAATGTTTCAGCGAGTGAGGTATTGAAGAATAAGTGAGGGCGATTCCAATCGGCGACCTCTGTCCGATAGAGAAATAACCAACAGGAAAATTAGTACAATCAGTGACACAACAACCAAAGAAAACCATCCAATGCGCACGACTTCATCACGGCAGGCTACTAACAAGGAAAAGTTGATAGCTCACTTCATAATAACGTTAGTGCTGTTCATGTCTAAAAGGAAAATGAAAGCTTCATGAGTAAGCCATCTAGCTCACAGGATGCAGCAAAACCGAAATTATCTAATTCCAAGATATACAGCATTACACAACCTGAAAATCAAATGCAACTACACCAGAAACAGAATGAGTGGTAAGTTTAGACTTTGTCGAATTGTGAATCACTGGAAACATGCTCATTAAACGCTTTCTTTGTAGTGAGATAATTTATAAAAGAAGTTCCGACTAGCCTGCTCTATATGACCTATCTCAAACACAAAATAGTACTACATGACATCAAGAAATGGACACTTCAAAGCAACACAAATACTCATAAAAAGGAAAAAATAAATTATTATTCATTGAGAAAACAAACCAATAGGCATACAACTAAAACATATTTCATTCCTCCTTCGATTAGTATTATCGATTATAAATGAGACGAACGGGAGCAATTCAGAACAAATGTTACGCATATAGAAAGTACCTGAAGTCATGAAGTGTGGTGAACTATTAAACTCAACTCTCACTTTCACAGATTTGACTTTATATGACCATCTTATGTTTCATAACCTCGCCTAATTCACTACTTCACTAACCACTAACCGGTCCTAAGCCCGGACAAAAAGGGAAAGTTGGGTATAGGGCTAACAACCCTAACCCAGAAAACTAACCTAACCACTAAAAAAACTTCAAACCACAAAGAAAATGTAAAATTAAAATTACTCCTCGCTGGAATCAGAGACGCAAAATGACGCCAGTTGGTGAAAGCCTTCGCGAAGCCAATTAACCAACGTGTATTCGCCTCTCTCGATGAAAGCAAAAGTAAGCATGAGGACATGGAATAGCCGCACAATGTTTGAGGCTAACTGGCAAGGCTGCTCAGATTGCAAACGAGGTGAGAAGGTATGGCATAGAAGTGCTAGGCTAAAAATCTGCGAAAGCAGATGGAATGCAAGTTGACTGTCTAAACTGTCAAATGGAGAGTCAATAATCTACTCCGATATTCTTACCCAAATGGCAACCACGAGCACACTGAGTTATTGAGTAGCTATCATGATGTCCCCCTTGAAGAGCATCGAAAACTCTCTCTCATACACTGGGAACCAATCTCCTCGTGTAGGATCATGAATGCAAGATTCAACTCAAAACGAAGCAGTCACAATCATACAATGCTACGCTACACAACGCACCTACAAATAATTCAGATGAAGAGAAGAAGGAAGAATTCTACAGACAACTGAAATCACTACTGGACAAGACTCCACCCCAGTTGACGATGGTGACATCAAAATTCTAATGGGTGACATGAATGTCAAACTAGGAGTAAACAACACGGAAGAGAACCAATCATGGGTCGACAAGCACTCGGTGAAATGAAGAGTGAGAATGGAGAACTGTTTGCAGAATTCTGTGCATTCAACGATTTGGTGATTGGAGGTGAGGCAGTGTGTACAAACACAAGGATATTCACAAAGCAACATAGATTTCAACAGATGGATGAACTATAAATCAAAAACTTGGCGCGTTACGAAAAGCATTTCCAACAAACTACAGATATTCATCAACAGCTGCCGTCTACGCCCAATCAATTCTGAAGATCAGGTGGCCAAAGGGAATGAGAGACAATGAAATCTGGCTGGACAACGAACCAACCAAGAATCCATCGCCTAACAAATATGCAGAACAAAGTGTAGATGGATTAGATTGGATAGTTATTTTAAGACTTGCCACTCTGGAACACAAGATTTTGATTATTTGTCCCTTGGGCTCCTAGTGGAATATAGAGCTTCAGTAGCACGTCTCCATTGCACTCTCTTCTCTCCAGTCTGGCTCAACCTCGCTCCACGACTACCCACAAGCTTTCATTTCTTCCTCACACGATCTCCTCCATATCACCCTCGGATGCCCAACTCGTCGTTTCCCACTAAGGTTCCACTCGAGGACTTGGCATGGCCTGGCGCGTGATGTCCCCTAACCATCTTCCTACTCAAAGTATGCCCAGTACAATCCATCTACACTTTCTTCTGCATATTTGTTGGGCGATGGATTCTTAGTTGGTTCGTTGCTCAGCCACAGTTCCTTGTTGCTTATTCTTATTATTCTGGCCATCTGATACTCAGTGCTGAATGAGCGTAGACGGCAGTTGTTGATGAATGTCTGTTACTTGTTGGAAATGCTTTTCGTAACGCACCAAGACTCTCAACCATCACATAGAAGCATTGACTTGACTGACATTAGTGTTGGAAATCCGGCTCATGTTCACTTTTTATGCTGAGTGCAGTAGACCTCCACACTGGCTTCAGATTAATGAAGCCTGTCTTGCTGTCTTTCCGATCTTGGCTTTGACGTCTTCACCTGTGCCACCTGTAGTTGAGACGATGGTGCCTAGGTGGTAGGTGGAAGAGACAACATCCTTTAGATTTCTCCCGTTAGTGATGATGTGTGCCTCTTGTTGTTGATGCTGTTGTTGGTTTGGTATCTTCATCACCTCTGTCTTCTCTACGTTCACCTGAAGGAAGTTCCGTCTCCGTTACCCTGCCTCTTCTGTCAACTTGTTGGTTTTTGCCTGTAGATCTTCGAGTTTGTGTGACAAGACATTAGACATAAATCATCATCGGAGAAATCAAAACCTCCTAGGGATGTCACAACGATTCTGTGTGTGAATAAGATCGACGTACTGCTGTTCCCTAATCATCTCATCTAGGAATTGATAACAGGACCCTTGAGCTTAACTTCAAGGATTCGATTGGACTGTAGATTTTCTAACACTCCAGAATATGAGTTTACTACTTTTATCTAGACAAAGCAACTCAAGTCACTACAGCCTTAAGCTCGCAAGCAGACAAAAATAGTACGTAAACGGTTAGAATTTCGTGTGAAAAAAGTTTCAAAGGGTATAAAGAAAGCATTTTGTCGAAAACTTGACCCTTTGTTGATTTGTGAGAGCCAAGGGTAATACCAATATGAAAGCTTTTTGTATAATATGTGAAACCATGGCTTAGCAAGTTAAGGATTAGTTTAGGAACCTGTCAACCATAGTAACTCTCAATAGCGATCAAAAGCAGTACAACCATTTATAATACCCTATACGCCTCTTGCACAAATAATCTGAACGTAATAAGTTATCAAGAAGTTCATTTTGAAGTATGCATATATATATATATATATATATATATATATATATATATATATATATATATATATATATAGAGAGAGAGAGAGAGAGAGAGAGAGAGAGGCAAATATCTAGAAGCCAAATTTCTGTTTGATGAAAAGATAGCAGTACAGAACTTTACACTATAGTGCACGAATATGATTCGAAACACTAAAAGAAAATCTAGAAAAGCGTATAAATATTAAAAGTAACTGGAAGAGGGATATGAGAAGAGAAGGTCTACAAATAAGGGATGATGAAATTTTAAAGATTTTGACCATGATAAAGTTTGAAGGTTTCTTTTTCACCTTAAGCAGTTTCAGATAATGTCGTCACATGCTTTTTTCCCATCAGCTTTGGACATTTCTCTCACCTTTCAATATGACCAACAGTGATCTAACAAGGAGACAACTGAAGATGTATTCACCATCTCAGTTTACACTTTTCATCATCACCTGCAAATTGTCTACTCTACATTGCTTCACAAGAATGTCTATCATACGACATTTTCAAAACTGAACAATGCTCTAATAACAGTAGTGATCACACAGAAAAATAGTTATCTCATAATTCCAACTCTCACTTATCATATCAGAGGAAAACACTAGGAGTTAATTTCAACTTATGCAGAAGGAGGAAGATGTCCATCACACCGACAATACAAGAAACTCAAGAGTAAATGCGCATGCCAAATTCCTGGAGTCACAGTATATTATGCATTCACATAGCATCTTTACGTAAGTCAACAACAATAGCATTCAAACAATTCATACATAAAGTTTTAGATTATGCACAAATATGTATGACATTTCGGCACAACAAGTAATACAGGACATTGATTTCTACATTAACTTTTTTACCATGTGTACAACTTTCAGGCTTTACCAAGTACAAAACACCAGACAAGCAAGTATACTATGCTTAACTAATTGATCGGCGACCGGTAGTTGAAGTGTTACATTTTACCCATACTTCACAATGAATAAGTGAATAGAAGTGTTAGAACGTTGGCAGATACATTAAAGTGATTAAAACCATTTCCACGAGAAAACTGACAAAACCAACGTAGAACCTCGCACACAGATGCATCGACCCAACTTACCACACTTCAAAGTAGTAAAAAAGGAGTAATAACAGAGAAGTGAAAGAGAGGACAAGCAGTTTGAAAATAAAGGTTAGTGCGAGTATCCAAGCTTAAAATAATGTCAAAGAGCGAATACATCTACACCATTGTGACGGATTTTCTGCCAGGGTACCAAGAGTCCTCAACCACAGAGTCTTCTCGTCTTGTGGACCCAACAAAGCAGACAACATCTCTGCACATGACTCAAACCAACAGTCGGATACTTCATCAACTTGGTGCCCGATCTAGCTCTGGCCAACCTGAACCCTCTATCAACCTAATCTAACTTTTCCTAGTATGGTACATCAAGGTAGGTGGTGAGTCAGCAAGCGCAGTACATGTCCAAGCTATTTTAGCCGATGAAAATTCACAACCTCATCAATCGGCTTTCAAATCCTACCTAGTACCCTTCCGCTGACCTCAACATTTCTCACACTGTGACCACCAAACGCGAAGAATTCTACGAAGATATCTGCTATCAAAACCCAGTAATCGCTTCTTGTCCCCTACTTTTAACGGTCATGTCTCCCAGCCGTACAACAGGACAGAACGGACTGCAGTGCAGTATACTCGTCCTGTGATAGATAGTCGGATATCTTGTGAGTTGGTGCCACTGGTGGCGCAAGTTGACAAATGTTAAACGGGCCATCTGTATGGGGGCTGACACTCGGTCGGCAACCAGCCCATTCAGCTGGCTGGTGTAACTCCCCAAGAAAGTGAAGTGTTAGACTTATTCCACTACTTCACTGTCTATCATTAAAATGGGTGTGGTTGCTGCAGATCAGTCCTGGAGTATCATCCTACATTTGACAGCTGCAAAATGCATTCCAGTCAAACATACTACGATTTCTGCACAACGCGTTCAGTAGACCTTGTATAGTGTCAGCATCTTCATCAAGCAGGGTAAAATCGTTGGTGGACACCACTAGTTATCGTCACTTTAGATGACAACTCTCTATAAGCCTTTACACGGCTGTGCAACTCCCAGTACAGAGCTTGGATTAGGGCTTGATACTTGTTAGGTATTTCTTTCACAGTCAGACACTGCCACAAAACTTCACGGTCAACAGAATCAAATTTCACTTTCAGGTCAAGAATTATGTCTAGTGTCAGCCGCCAATAGATATATGTGTTCCAGAACCTTTCGGAGGGTGAAAATATGATCGATGAACCCACGACCAGGTCTGCCTGGTTTTCTCTAGTTTCCTGTTCTCGGAGTCTAGTTAAGCGTTGAATATCTATGGAGCCTAGGATCTTGGACTTCTCTCCCTTATTCTAAACTGGGCTGGTCAGAGTAGACCAGTCTGACGGCACAACCTCTGACCCCCATACATTACGCAGTACCACCATCAACTTGAGCAGCAATTCCTCACCTCCATCCTGGAGAACTTTAGGTGACAAACTGTTAGATCATGCTGCCTACCACTATTTGAGACTCGATACAGCTTTCTAAACTTCAGGGAGAGTTAGACGACCAATATCCACGTCCTATTCAGGTTCCGGCTGGCGACATGTTGGGTAACTGAGGTGTTGCTGTGGGCCAGTTAAACTGTGCTTCAAAATGTTCTGCCTAACGTTCCAACAGTCTGCCCTAAAAATTTACCAATTTTTCATCCTATCCGTTGATGGTTCCGCTCACCATGGTCTCATATTTGCTGTTATCCTTGAAAAGCATAAACAGTTGACAGGTTTTAAGAAAGCTGATGCCTTCTCTAACTCTCTCGCTTTTACCACCCACCACTGTTCACGATCAATAGTGTCCCTCCTTGTGCCTAAAGTAAATGCTGACCAGAAAAAAGTGATTGTTGAAAAATTTCAACAAATGATCACCGTTGTCGGTTCGTTGGCATTGAATTCCGTATATACCTGCAAGATGCTCAGCTCGGCTTCCCTACTCGAGCACTAGTCACCTGCCATTATGGCTACATTTGAACGTTTTGCCTCCTGTAGCAAGGTAGATAGCTTCTCATAGAATTCATCCTCTGGATCATCCGAACTGCAGTCGGTGGGTGCGTGGGCGGAGGTTTTGAACAGGCATCGGTGACACTCATGAGCCTTCCTATTCCATACAGATCCATTCAGTCGGACAGCCAATAGATGGCTGTTGAATGATATCCAGTCGAGAAGTGCACTTTCTGCCTTATAGCTCGATATTATGCCTACACCAGCAAGTCCACTAGATGAAGCTAGCTGTGGGGTCTCCGGATACGCATTAGATGAATTCGGAAGATTCACTGCAATAGTCAGGTGAGTTGAATTTAATAACAACTCTCGGGTCCAGTATACGTGTCTCAGAGACACAGAACACATTAATAGCTAGAGATTCCAGAGTTTTGACCAGTGATGCTTATTGTCTGGTTTGGAATAGAGTTGGGACGTTGAGAGCTCCTAGATGAAATTGATGGCAGGCGGGATCTTAGGAGACTAGGAATGGGGTTCCGATGACTTTCGTCGATCGCAGTGGTCGAGGAATGAGGTTGGGAGGAGGTGTGAGGAGTGTCATATTAGTATCAGGAGATGAAGTCAAAGGGGGAGGACAGAGTTGAGAGTGACAGGTTATGTTTGATTGTGTCTTGTGTACTACTGGAAGTGTGTGGGTGGTTGACACTTCCCAGCTTCCCACACTGTGGAAGGCTAGCTGTTCTTGAGGTACCTGGAAGTGAAAAAGATAGGTGTGACCGAAGAGTCCATGGGATATCTCCTTGAGACCTGTTACACACAGCCTTTTGTAGGTCTCTGTTTTAAGGTTCAATTGTTCTGACCGTGTTCAAAGACCGTGGAACATAGTGGAATTTTTTATTTTAACTCTTCCCTTTCCCATAGGGAAGGCAGCATCAACAAGACACTGATGCTCATCCAAGAGAAATACTTTACTGCTGTCACACTTCATCCAGCTAATAGCAGTACGACTTCGCCCTCAGACCCCCAATACAACAGTAACTGTTTTTTCGTCTTACCAATATCCAACAGACCTTTCTGGTACAGTAGGACTTCGAAGGAACAAGCGTTCTACCAGCATAGCTCTTTAGGTCATTGTAATATACAAGCCGGGCCACCAGGTCAAGGTAGCAGCTGTCGGTCGGGTCACGAGCAAACAGATATAATTGGTTTGCAGATGCAATTATATCCTCACAGAATGAATAGCCAAGCTGAGGCACAGACTGACAGTGGTTCGCCCATTCAATGTTTCGAGAGTGATAAACTGAGTAGTGAAGGAAAATCAATAGTGAAACAAGGCAAATAAATCAACGGTGATAAGAAATTTTTCGCACACTTTTTGCCTGCTTAAAATTAATCACAGAAAACAGATGTTCTCAAAAACTAAAATATCAAGCTGCTTGATTACAAAACAAAAAAAGGGTCAACTACAAGCCTAAGCTTACACTAGTTTTGTTGAAACTCGGACTGAAACAACACGGCCTGTTCTGATGACGAAAAGAGCGGGCAGAAACTGACACTAACTGGACGTGTGATTTATAACCTCTGACAACATCAGTAGATATAAATCTACATTATGAAATGAAACGATAATTCTGTCAAGCATCGATAACCAAATATCTTTAGCAGCTATGTCTGGTGAACATATGGGAAAACAGACTAACTTACTTCTATGCCACATGCCTAGCTTTTGATGCAAACGAATACGGCTGGTCAGTTGAAATGATAAAAACAGTTTCGCATAAACACTGTTATTCAGTGTGAAAGTATGCTAAGAACTACTACACCAATTCTCATTTGACAATGTGACACAAGCCTAGGTGATTCAGAGACAAATACTTTGCTATCTGAATAGCAGCAATAGTCCAGATTCATGTTTGGTATTCACTTTGTAATCTGAGATTTTCTAACTCCAGTCATACATTCGAAAGTTTTTAAAACGAGAATTAAAGGGCCTATTTTGAATACGCTTCTCATTATATTATACCTTTCCATTCTCTTTAAAAACACTAGGAGGATCAAGGCATAAAGTTTTCTCCCAGCAGTCAACTCTAGCGTATACACTTTATGAACATCCCAATAGATTGTGAATAGGAAAGGACAAGATGACGGTTTCAGCAAAGAAAGAAATTTCTTTTTAGATGGTTACTAAGCTGTATATTCGTAAATATGCATTAGAAACGATAGAAAATTCCAGAATAACTTCCGGTCATACCGAATAACGAAAGGAAGTTACAAAATACAAGCGAAAATTCAGAGTAGAAGCTCAGCAAGATATGTGTAAATAAAAGGAAGAATTATATAAGTTTATACAGTAATTTGTAAATGCTTACGATTCACGAAATGCATCAATTGCATGAGTGTCAGCGGTATTGCATACGTCAGCTTTAAAAGTTTAACCACGAAATTCTTGGACTGTTTGAAGACGAACCCGAAGCTGCAACATGCATGTAGTGGTCAGGAGTGCATATCACAATGATGCAACTAGCAAACCTAGCTGGAATACTTGTTCCCACTAGGCCCTACCATGCCAAAAACGTCTGATGGATAGTGATAAGACAGAGAAAAATTACCATCAAATTACAGAGCTATTTCATGATGATGGGTTGAACATCAAAGTCGTACTGCTGGTACCACATGGTGTGGCAGCAGTGACGTGTTTCCCTTAGACAACCATGTTGTTGCTACCTGCCTTCCACATAGGAATGAGAATGGGGTTAGAAAAGTTCACCCCCGAAAAAAGCACACTCCTCTCTGCTCTCAGCTATCTAGCTGCTAGCGATATGCGTTTCTCTTGTCCAGCGTTAGCATAATCAAATCTCAAACCAGTAGTGTTAAAAAGGTAGGTGTGGCAGACTCGAAGATGTCTTACACGATCACGTAAAACCATTCATTTCACTCTTTCAGTTCCACTGCAGAAGCAACTCACAAGGCATCCACAGACAGCTACGAAGTACCAACCGTCCACACGCTTCCAGTAGTTTATATGACTGTGAGGTCAAGTACATAGGTCAAACTAGTCGGTCGGGGTCAGTTAGAATAGCCGAACATAGGAATTTAGCTAAATATAGAATAACCTAAATAAGATCAATAATCTAGAAGAAAACCCGGCTATTGTTAGTTGGTTGGAGGCAATCGATAGGAAACCCTGGACCTAACTTTCGTGCTTTTCGGCACTCATCAGCAAGGCATATCTGCAACCTCGACGGAACTGATGTCCCGCCTGAGACCCGAACCCGCGTCACCCAGTGTTGTAGTCAGCGACTTTACCACTGAGCTATTCAGGCCACGACCGACCTTGGTCACGGGAGTGCAACCAATTTCATGTTGTCTAGTCCTGAGTGCAGATCGAATTCTATCGATCAGGACTAGACAACATGAAATTGGTTGCACTCCCGTGACCAATCAATACATGTTAGCCAGTCCTACAGGAGGTCAGTAGCGGCCCGAATAACTCAGTGGTAAAGTCGCTGACTACAACACTGTGTGACGTGGGTTCAAATCTCAGGCGGGACGTCAGTTTTTGTCGAGGTTGCAGATACGCCTTGCTGACGAGTGCCGAAAAGCACGAAACCTAGGTTTAGGGCTTCCTACTGATTGCCTTCAATTAACTAACATCTACTAATATGCACCGCAATGCTGAGCTTCCTAGCTTGGTTGCTACATTGCAAATATGATCGATAGAATTCTATCTGCACTCAGGACTAGACGACATGAAATTGGTTGCACTCCCGTGACCAATCAATACAAACCCGGCTATTGCTACGCATGCAATAATTCACAATAGAGTGGGATAGAGCCACTGTACTTAGGTCCAATATAATTAGGTGGGGGGGATTGATTACTAAATCTTTGTTCATCGAATCAACACGCAACACATGTAATAGAAATGACGCAACACTTATACACCAGAGATACGAAAAATTTGCTACCAATAAGAACAAGTCATATGAAGTGACATAACTATAAAAATCAAATGTCGAAAGTGGTGTGATTACATTGATATGATAATGAGCAGGAATTTGTGCTCGAAATGTCATCAAGTAAATAATAATAGATCACTGTGTGTTATAAATCAAATAAACAAATCTAGTATGGAATAAAATACTATCACAGTGCCTAAGTTTTACACCTATACAAATCCATTAAAGTCTTCACAAAGCAACGCTCACTAGCAGTGGTGCATGGTAAAAGAGAAGGAGATGAATGCAGCATCACTAGTAAATAGTACTCACTTGTTACGCAGGTTTATTAAGGATACTAACAAGAAGAGGACGATGGTAGTTGAGTCCATCACTGAAAACAATGAAACCCCGACAATTTCTAGCGGCAGACAGTTAAAACGTTGGACCAAGTTGAAGCCAAGTTCCACTAACCCACAGCAACGCTTCAATTGCCCAGCCACCATCCAGCATGCACGACGGTACATCAATCACATCTTTACCGTTCATCAGCTTACAGAACAAAGTCATACTTGCCGGCGACTGATAATCACCATATTTCGTCACCAGAAGGCACCCTTCAACTTTGCCAAACAAAACGTGGTGTGGAAGTGTCCGGCTGAGACAGCAAGTATGTAGCACCAATCAAAGCTGTCCACTTGGATCCACACAACTATGTAAGGCCTCACTGATGAAGAGGTGTCATCTGATTTGACGACAACTGGTTTTGTCCATCAGGGACATTCACTGTCAACGTTCTTGTTCAACTTCACAATACATGTAATAATCGAGATAACATAAAGTGCCTGTCATTTCAAACGAAATGACTTACTTCCAGCTGAGCACATGGTTCACACACACACACAACACTGCTCGGCCAGACAACTCCACCGACAAAGTGTAGACTCTTCTCGATGTCTTCAGCAGAAATCTCTGTTTATTCGGCGTGCGTTTCGCACCAGTCAAATGTAAGGTGATGCTTCACAGTTGGCTTCCAACTACTCCCAGCTTAAGGATAAGCAATCGCATCATCCCCAACCGGTCGGTTGATGACAAAATCTCAGTTAGGATACACAAGGCCCGTTTGCCATTCGCCAACTTCCATCATATCTAGCGCCGACTGGCGAGATATCCGACTACGTGTTAATCGACGAGTATATTGCGCTGCACTCCACTCTGTTCTGTTATATGGCTGGGACATGGCTTTTAAAAGTGGAATATATGAGGAGACTACAGGTTTCTGACCATAGGTGTCTTAGTGGGATTTCGCGCGTATGGTAGAATGGGAATGCCGACAATTTCTAGGTTAGGCGGAGGATTCTAGGCAAGGTAGTCAAATACTAAATGAGGTTGTCAAGAATAAGTTGTTAAAAAAGCGTGACTAATACAGTGGAGTATGAGAATATCATTTTTTCTACGTATCTGCGTTCAGGTTCACACGTTGCTTTTCACGCCACATAATGCCCAAGTTAAATCAACACTACATTTGATATATTTGTAAGGTCTTATTTTTTGTGCATTTATGCGCTGGCGAGATATCCGACTGCAGATCGCAAGATGTGTATACTTCACAGCAGTTCGCTCTGTCCTACCGCATGTATGTGACATATGCTCATTGGAACTGAAAGATTAGAAGTTGCAGGTTTTCATCTACAGAACCTCTACAAACTGAGGTGGCTTGGATATGCGTTGTACATGCCCAGTCATTACCTGCTCATAGTAATATGGCTTAAAACCAGTCACAACTGCGCAGATGTGTACAGTTGTTTATTTTCGAAAGTTCGAACATTTTCACTAATCTTCATTTACTTTACTTTTATTGGCTTCTATGTAATTCCTTTTCTATCCACTTCTTAGCGAACTGTTGTGAAGTGCCGTAACACGAAGTGACACTTTTTTACATCAGGTTGTACGTTGATTTGCCCATCTTTGTGAAATTGATAGAAGGCTAATAAAAAAGATATTTTATGAAGTTGAAGGGAAAGCATTCGATCCACAAAAAGTGCATTACTATGCTTGTTGTGTCAATATTAAAACTACAAACACTTGAACATTAGAAAGTTAGTCTCACATAGAAAGAATGACCTAATTAACATAGTCACTACTCTTTTTTCGATCTAATAATTAACATTTCATGAACAACTTACACCTGTCGTTCTAACTATATAAATCAAATCCCAACTGATAAGACTGTTGGTGTGCAAAGGATTATTGATTAATAATTTAATAATATTAGGTCTCTGAAACGTGTTATTAAATTATTAAACGAACGTTAAAGAAGGGTGAATATAATACCATAATCAGGTTAACCATTTCCAATGATTTTTTTATGGATTAAACACAAAATCAATTATTCAGGTAACAAATTAAGAGTGCTTACAATTTGGACAAAAAAAATGGTAAGAACGTGTATGCAGAAGAAAGAGTGATTGAGAAAGTCAAGATAAATAAGGTGAATATGGAAGGGGACTTTAAACTATCGCATGTTAGATATGTGATTTTAATTAATCACCGAAGGAATTTCACCATATACTTCTGTAATACAATGGGAACATTTGTGGCTCCGGTGGATGGTCTTGGTTGTATTGTGTTCTCTGAGCTGGGTTGTTTAATCGTGAAGCTTTCATAGTCTTTCTGGACTTCATACTGAAGTTAGTGCTGATGATGTCGTTCAGAAAGACAATGAAAGCTTCACGATTAAACAACCCAGCTCAGAGAACACAATGCAGCAAAACTTCTGAAATATCTTTTCTGCATGGATATAAGTAGGCCGAAATAATAGTTGAATTTGGCACTCAGTGTACAAATAGTAAAATTACTTATACAAATATGGAAAAAGCACAAATCCAGTGAAAGCCTCTAGGAAATTATAGCAAATTAATATTCATGACTCTTAGTATTTTGAATTGATGGAAAAGATTTTCGGATGGCATGACATAATCAGCTAATTACAAGAGAAACAACCCAACATAAACTGTTCCTATAATTTAACAGATGCGTGTGGACTGGCAACCATTAATAAATAGTGAATGCACAAGTAGACAACTAAACAACCACTTACAGACTCGTTTATCAGTCAGTGAATGAGCCAGCCATACGTCTCATCAAAACTCTAGACTGACTGATCAAACATCTCAGCGTACAGAACAGGGTTACAAACCCAAACTCTAATGGTTAAACATTGAGTGTCTAACCGACTGTGAATGAACATCTCCAGCATTCGTCAGATGGATGTTAATCTTTCAGGCAGAGACAGAAAGACAAAGCGCTTATTGCCAAATAATCTCATAAACTAGATTCTTTATTTACATAACAAACTCAAAGATATCACAACAGGATTTACTACAACCACTGTTATCAGAATCTTAAGAGAACATTCGTTAAGTGACTTATTGTGATAGAAAAATTTCACTCATGAAAAATGCATCAAACAACTGAAATGATAAACATTGGTTAACAGGCGCTGCATACCATATAAACGTTATTGTGAATCTATCGAAGAGAACACTGTTTACATTTAAGTACTCCACAAAATCAGTTTTATGTCATAGGCGTAGAACAACTGAATTTATTATCGCAACAGTTGCTGTACTCTAGCTGTTCACAGCTTGCAAGAAGACAAGATGTGTTCTCAAACAAATATAACGCATACAGTAACTTTCGAGCATACTATTAAAAGGAAAGATTATGTCGTTACCTAGACGAAAAGTTAAAATGCTCTCAGCAACCTGGTACACATTTGTGGAGTAGGCTATGAGCCACACCTAAGGGCTAGTCGTACTAACAAGCTGCCTAGACTTCACTAGGTGGAACGTTGGTCGAAAGCATGACCAGTTGGTTGAAAGTTAACTGCCCAAATAGATGAGACATAGCTACCTAGGATAAATATACAACCTGGATGATATTTCAATCATATTAGGAATTGAAGACTGAGTCAAAAAATTCCGGATCTAAATTGACACTAATTCCCTCTAATCAATGTAAAGATTACTTCTGCATGAAATCAACATTTCATCAGTTATAGATCTGCAGTTGTACGGGATTCACCAACTATTGTGATCACCATCATTCAGCCAGGGTGTTTGATATCATAACAGACTTGACTAGTTATTGTTTAGCAATTACTCCTGGGAACAAAACTCCATGGACCATAAACTGCTAGAATTTCGCAGACAAAAACGCTTATTTAACAGATATGCTTCCGCGCTTATTTGCCATAGACCATTAATTTTAAGTAAGGTAAAATTACAACAGAGGAAAGCCACTGAGAAAATTATTTCAAATGTGCGAAGGTTATTAATGCATACATAAAATATCAGCACACATGTCAAGGAAGAAGAAAGAGACTTCAGGCATACTCATCTGTTTATATACCATCAATTTTTCAATGACAAACAATTTGTCACAACGCAATAACTACTTCAATACATTCTTCATCCATTTAACTGAACGGCTACTGGTATATGATGGCGACTGTGCAATAAACGGGTTAATTACTTTACTTATGAAAAGAACCTTATGCTGCAGATGGTTTGCATCTACATAGGATCAGCGTTAATATCTGCTTACTTTTAACAACCCTATTGTATGAAATTTCTGTGGGAAACAAATTTCAGAATAAATGAAAACGATCTGAGTACCACAAATTCGTTTCATGC
>OX104134.1:109601191-109688648 GCA_944470555.2 Heterobilharzia americana | reverse complement strand
AAGCTGGGAAGTGTCAACCACCCACACACTTCCAGTAGTACACAAGACACAATCAAACATAACCTGTCACTCTCAACTCTGTCCTCCCCCTTTGACTTCATCTCCTGATACTAATATGACACTCCTCACACCTCCTCCCAACCTCATTCCTCGACCACTGCGATCGACGAAAGTCATCGGAACCCCATTCCTAGTCTCCTAAGATCCCGCCTGCCATCAATTTCATCTAGGAGCTCTCAACGTCCCAACTCTATTCCAAACCAGACAATAAGCATCACTGGTCAAAACTCTGGAATCTCTAGCTATTAATGTGTTCTGTGTCTCTGAGACACGTATACTGGACCCGAGAGTTGTTATTAAATTCAACTCACCTGACTATTGCAGTGAATCTTCCGAATTCATCTAATGCGTATCCGGAGACCCCACAGCTAGCTTCATCTAGTGGACTTGCTGGTGTAGGCATAATATCGAGCTATAAGGCAGAAAGTGCACTTCTCGACTGGATATCATTCAACAGCCATCTATTGGCTGTCCGACTGAATGGATATGTATGGAATAGGAAGGCTCATGAGTCTCACCAATGCCTGTTCTAAACCTTCGCCCACGCACCCACCGACTGCAGTTCGGATGATCCAGAGGATGAATTCTATGAGAAGCTATCTACCTTGCTACAGGAGGCAAAACGTTCAAATGTAGCCATAATGGCAGGTGACTAGTGCTCGAGTAGGGAAGCCGAGCTGAGCATCTTGCAGGTATATACGGAATTCAATGCCAAAAAGCCGACAACGGTGGTCTTCTGTTGCAGTTTTCTTCCAGGGCTAACTTTGAGCACAAGAAGAGACTGTCTCACATGGCGTTCCCCGACGTCAAACTAACGATGGACACAGATAGGTGACATTTCAATAAGCCAGAGGTGGAGGATTGCTGCTCTTCCCGGAGTTCCACTTTGTCCGCCGATCAGGCGCTAGTATGGGCTCGTGTATGTCTGCGCCTCACTGGTCGAAGGAAACAGATGACGGTAAAGCCTGTCTATAGTCGATTGGAGGATGAGGACGCTAAGTATGTATTTAAAGAGGACTTAGTGAAGCATTTATTTGAACGTGACAGTAATGTTCATCCTCAGGTAACCTGGAGTGATATTAAGCCTGGTGTAGAAAGAGCGATAAAGTCAGTTGGTCGCCTACACCCAAAGGTTGGCAGAATTAATTGAATTTCCGCGACGTCATCCGAACTGGTTGGTGCGAGAAGACTGACTCCAGTAGGTTCATACGGCGATGAAGAGCAAAAGCAACCGAAGCGTAAGTTGACCAAGAGTTTTCTCGTAGATCACGAGCAGTGGTGAGTGATGAAAGCAAAAAAGATGGATAAGGCATCAGAGTTGAGTAACACCTAGCATCTACTTGGGTTTATTAAGGATACCGGTATTAAGAAGACGATGGTGAGTGAAGATATCACCGTAAAGGATGAAATAATGATAGCCTCCCAAGACAAGTGGCTAGAATGTTGGCCCTCAGCAACGCCTCCGTTGCCCAGCATGCCACTAGCCTGAACCTGAATGGGATAAAGATCCGGTCCCCGCATTCTATTTGAAGTTGAGAAGGCTGTATCGAACCTGAAAGGATGCAAAGCAGCAGGACCTGACAGTTTCCCACCTGAAGTTTTCAAGGATGGAGGTATGAAATTGGTGACTAGAGTGACGGGAAAATGCGCATTGCATGGGAATCCGAAGTAGTTGTCAGACTGGTGTACCTCACTGACCATCTCAGTCAATAAGAAGGGAGAGAAATCTTGTTTTGGCTAATAGTTTGTCTTTCCTCCTAGTGTCCGTAGTTATCTGACCTCTGTGTGGAGCTCGAGAAAACAAAGCAGGTTTTAGACTTGGTCAAATGTGTATCGATCCCATTTTTACCGTCCAACTGGTTAGAGAAAAAAGAACTGAAGGCGATATTTAACTATGCCAACCATGAAGTGTTGTGGCGGTGTCTGACTGTGAAAGGAGTATAGGGCGACTACATTATTATTATTATTATTATTATTATTATTATTATTATTATTATTATTATTATTATTATTATTATTATTATTATTAGAACACAAATTCGGTACGACAAGATGACCAACAAATGTGCCACACAAAATAACACAACACTATTTTGAAGATACAAAGAGAAGGCAAGTGGATACACAAAATAAAAGCACAGTAAGAATAGAATGATTAGAAAGGCAGTCCAACAAGATACATTCGAAACAAAACATTCATCACTTTTCAGCAGCAGGAGATAGAAGGAAACTACACCATGACCGCAACTGGTTTCGATTCTGAGCCATATCTGATAATGTCTCAAACCACTGAGTTGCGTGATCTTCAGGACCCCCACTCAGGGATTCATGATGCACCAACAGATGCTAACCTGATACAACCATCCTTTAACCCACGGCGCAACGTCATACACTGACCAACCCTCCGAATCTTCCATCCAGTCACAGAGTTAACAAACAATGTACGGTATGGAAGCCGTTGGGACGACATGCGTAACACACGTCCAAGCCACCGAAGCTAGTGTTTCCAGACGACTTCACTTATTGAATGACGATCTCCATCACGCCCAAACACACGATGTAGTACCTCAGAATTACTTACATGGTGTTGCCACCGGATACCAGGAAACCTACGGAGACAACAATGATCCAGTACACAGAGTCATCACATATCCTCAGCTCAGAGAGGTCAGATTTTACAGGCATAGAATAGAACTGCTTGCACTGAAGCGTTGTAAACCCGACGTTTCACAATCACACTAACGTCGTAACAGCGCCAAAAGGTGGTCGATTGGAGCATCCCAGTCTGGCTTTCGACATGAGCTTCAAAATTTTACCACACACCAGCGCTAACACAATTACCCAGATACACGAACTTTTCGATTACTTCCAACGGCTCACCACCACGTGTTAGAGCAGATACAGGCTTCTGAAAATGTTACAAAAGTACTTTGTATTTCGATGGTGCAAAGCACATACCATACTTATGGACGCTAAATGCCAACTGAGTGAGTGCGATTTGGGTAGCCTGTGTATTACCCCACAGTAAGACGATATCAACCGCATATTCAAGGTCGAATACCCCTTCTCCGGGTAGTAGATCTACACTACCATCACGCACCTCCAACAGAGCTGTCTCAAGAATGCCATCGATAGGAAAGTTGAAGTGGAATGAAGAAATCGGGTAACTCTGCCTAACCCTACTGCTGGTTTGGAACAATAGATACATGGTTGTATACCTTCACCCTATCTGATGTTATTATATAGGGCTTTCAAGATGTTAATAAATTTCTCATGCAAGCCCCTCTCTACTAGACAATTTCAGAGAACAGCTCTGTACAACAAATCGAAGGCAGCCCCAATGTCAAGAAACAAAACGATTGTTGGCCTGCAATATGTCTGGCGATGTGCACGTATCTGGCGGGGAGTAAACATATAGTCCCTGCATCTAGAATATGAACTAAAACCGGCCTGCTCCTCACAAATCATTTCCTCGTGTTTTGGAAAGTCTGCGAAATATAATAGAGGTCAATATTTTAAACGTGATTAAAAACAGACTAATACCCAGATGATTGTCACCTACATTACGTAGACCCTTTTCAAAGAAGGATGCAACGATGGCTTCATTCCAGAGTGAAGGAGCGCTAAGTCTGCCATACCTTCTGAAACAATCTAGTCAGTTCCCTGACTAGAGTCGTTCCTCCCAGGGGTAAGTCACCTGGGCAGGGTACCTTGTGACATCTCAGAACTTGGAGTTCCTCACGGACCTCTGTTTCGTGGAGTTGGTCAGTGTTAACTGACCATGGAGCACGATACACTGAAACTGAAGATGCTGGAGGTCAGCTAAACTGCCTTTTGAAGTGCTCCGCCCAGCGTTCCAGTTATTTTTGAAAATTTTTTATCGGCGTACCATCTGCCTTGCAGACCATCTTATTGACACCAGGCTTCTTGCTGCCAGTGGCTCGGATGAGCTGTAACAGCTTCCGACTATCAACTAATGCAGCTGCTGCTTCTATCTCACACGCACGATCTAACCAATAAGCTTCACGCTCCTTGAGTAAGCGTTGTGTAATCTTTCGTGTAAGAGACTTGAGCAAACTGATGTACCCACTATCTACCGGAACGGTCTGATAGGCGTCAAGAAGTTGCAAGGAGCCCGCACAGACTCACAGTTTATAAACGGGACGTTATTTCAAGCCCCAAGTGGCTTTAATAGCCATTTTCATGGCGTCTTTCAAGTACAACCAATGCTAGTCAACAGTTTCTGGTGAATCGGTAGCCAGCCTTAGATTGATATTAGCTGTGGTGTTAGGTGCAACTAATTTGCTTGCATCCACCTGTTTAGGATGACGATTTCGATGCCCAACAAAACGCTAGATGAGTTAAGCAAACAGTAAACCATGACCAGAGTCCAGGCAAGTACTCCATATGGTGCAGCAGTCTTGTATGTATCCACACCATCGGTAGCTGATTGCAATATGACCTATTTGAGAACAGGCTTGAAAGGTAGAAGAAAAACGTCAAGTACCAAAATAGCGATGGCTGGGCCGGTAGTCAGTGCTGTCTGGAAATAGGTTGTGATCTGCCCAAAGCTGAAGAAGATTATCCCCATTATCCGACCTGCGGCCAACTAGTCCCCACTGGCTCCCTAAACGACTCTTCGCTGAGCCTAGACGACTGATATCTGCGAGAGCACTTGGTTAAGGAGGTCACTCAGTTGATGATAGAATTCATCCTTGATTGCATCCCTACTGCGATTCGTCGCAGCATAGGCAGAGGTGGCAAATAGACATCGTTCCTCTTGCCGGTTACTTTTTACTCGAAATTAACCTTCTAGCCTGACGGCAAACAAACGACTGTTGATAAGGATCAATTCAAGCAGTGCAGCTTCGGCTCAAGCCCTTAGCAGGATATCAGCATCAGTGAGGCTGGTTACCGATCCCACAGGTTCCCCAGATAAGCGCATGAAAAACATGATGTTCAGGCTGACAGTTGGGGAACTGAGTCGAAGCACATCACTAGGATCTTGAATCCGGGTCCCTGAGATGCACCATACATCAATAGCGATGCTTTCCAGAGTCCTAGCCAGACCTATATGTCGCCCGATCCGCGTCAACGTTCGAGCGTTGAAGGTGGCGAGCTAAAACGGTACGCGTGGTTTCAGGATAGTTGTGTCAAATGTCGTACTGGAGAGGGAGGCTGTTTAGCGACTCAAAATGGTACAGACAGACCAGAAGTCTAGGCAGTCGAGAACAGCTGAGTGAAGTGAAGACAAAAACGAAAATGATAAAACACTCAGGTTCATGTGTACAAATAACAAAAGCAATATAATGGCAATAAATTGAGTAAGTGGCTGTAAAGTTCATAGTACGGAGAGCTTGAGTATTCGCAGGAACACTGATTAATTGCTTCAATCTCTTCATTTTATACTGTTTATTCATATTTTGTGTGAGGGCTGAGATACTTACCAGGCGTCTCGACCAAAGACAGTGATTGTTTTAGGGGGGCACTCCCCGAGCCATTGACTTAAAGCCTAATCCGTAAGGGGATGGAGGAACATCAGTAGCTGAATCCCCATGGTTACCAGTGACCGAAATAGGTTCATACGCCATCCGTACTATCCGGAACATGGAACCCTTGTGCACAACTGGCTTGGAATCAGTGTTTTCAATTCACCTGGGTGGAGTCGCAGTATCACCCGACCGATAGCTGCTACCTTGAGGTGGTGGTCAGGCTTGCATATCACAATGACCCAAAGAGCTATGCTGGTGGAACACTTGTTCCTTTGAGGTCCTACCATATCACAAAGGTTTATCGGATAGTGGTTAAACGAAAAACAGTTACCGTTGTGGTGTAAATTGCTACATTCAAGTTTCTTCAAACTGCTATCCACCTCCCTCATCATTATCTCCTAATCTTCCTTCACGTCTCTCAATCAACGATCCTAAATCATCTTCAATTTCTCCTAGCTCTGCAGCCTTCCACAACGATCTGAATCCACAGAACAGCATCACTGGTCTCCTTAAACTACGCAGAAAATTACACATCGGGGCCTTCAATGTCCGCACCCTCGTCAAGTTGGTCAACAGGCTTCATTGGTCAAGACTCTAGTAACTCGGGCCATGGATATGTGCTGTGTTTGTGAGACCGCATACAGGACCCAAGGGCAGTTATTCGCCTGACCTCTGTCCGTTAATCTGGTGAATCTGTAAAATTCACCCTTGGAGTTTCTGGAGACTTGATGGCTGGCTCTAGCGGTCATGCAGGTGTAGGCATAACAATAGACACTAGGGTGGAAAGCTCACTACTAGACTGGATCCCAGTTGATAGTCACCTCTGCGCTGAACGGCATAGTTAGAACTAAAAGGAATAATGAAACTTGCCACTGTCTCTTTGTAATCTCTGCTTACGCACCTACTGACTGTAGTTCTGTTGAATTGAAGAACGAGTTCTACCACAAGCCGTCTACCCTACTTTCGAAAGCCAAAAGTTCAGACATGGCTGTTTCAGATGATTTCAATGCACAAGTGGGTAGACTGAGTGAGACAGAAAGACACTTAGGTGGCAATTTCGGAATCCCGGCTGAACGAACACATAACGGTGATCGCCTACTACAACTGTGCTCAGAAGACCGCTTTGTTGTAGCTAGCACAAATTTCAGATATAAGGAAAGACACTGTCTGACGTGGCGTCCATCAAGGTTAACTCAGTGATGGACACAGATAGACCACATTGCTACCAGTCATAGCTGGAGAGGATCGGTGGAAGACTGCCACTCCTTCTGGAGTACGTGTTTGGATAGCGATCATCATGCGTTGGTCCTAGCACATATATGCCTACATCTCAATGGACACAAAAAAATTTGGCAACAAAACCATTACGAGTGCAGCTCGACAACGAAAACATCACAGGCGTGTTGTGTTAAGTTGACTAGGCAGTCATCGGAACAGAATACTAACACTCATCCAGAGGAAGCTTGGTGCCATCTTCAGTCTGCTGTAAAAGCAGCGCTGATAACCGTAGCCGACTCCGAAAGAGTGGCTAAAAAGAGTCAGTGGACATCAGCAGCTCCTTCCAAACTAATGGATGCACGTGAACGCCTCCTTGTAGGCTCTGAGTACAATGAAGAGCGAGCACAACTTAAAAGTAGACTGAGAAAAAGTCTACGAAACGACCGCGAACAGTGGTGGGCAGCGGGGGCTCAAAAGATGGAAAAGGCAGCGGCGATTGCAACAGTAGATAGTTAATATTAACTGGGGGAAAAAGTCAACAACTGCTAGTGAGACTATAGCGGAGAAGAACGGGTCTGCGATTCACTCGCAGGGGAGATGACTGGAACGATGGGCAGAACACTTCGAGGAGCAGCTTAACTGGCCTCCAGCCACCGTTGCATTGCCCGCTATCTAATCGGATTCTGAATGGAACATTGAGGTAGGCCCCCCAACACTTACAGAAGTCGAGAAAGCTGTAGGTAATTTGAAGAGAGGAAGGGTGGCAGGACCAGACTGACTAACTTCTGAGGTATACAAGGATGCTAGTAGAGTGCTATTAATCAGGTTAACGGAAGTATAATTAGTATATGAGGATCAAATACGATCCCCTCTGATTGGCCTAAATCACCGATTATTCCAGTCTTCAAGAAAAGCGAGAAGTCCTCTTGTGATAACCACAGAAGAATCAGTCTGACAAACATAGCATCTAAAATTCTAAGTTCTATAATCCTCCGACGCCTGAGTGGAGTACGGGAACAAGAAGCCCGAGAAAACCAGACAGGATTTAGACCCGGCCACGGGCGTTCCGACCAAATATTCACACTACGCCAGGTTCTGGGACGCAGCCACGCTTACCGGCGCCCGACAATAGCCGTATTCCTCGATCTGAAGACGGCGGCACTCAACTCCGTTGATTGAGAAGTCTTATGGAAATGTCTCTCATTGAAAGGCGTCCCGAATAAGCACATCACCTTATTGAAGGCTCTCTACTCGAACACTAGTGGGCATGTTAGAGCCTATAGTGAGATGTCCCCCGGAACTATGCTCATCGAGTGGTGTCCGTCAAGAGTGCCCACTCTCTCCATTCCCATTAAATTTTATAATCGATATTCTTATGGAGGTCTCCCTCTTGTCACCTGACCACACAAAAATTGACCTAATCACAGAAGAATTTTCGTTAGACCTAGAATAGGCAGATGACATAGTCCTGTTAGGTGAAAATGCTGACAAGATGCAGTCTTCTGGGATGTGTTTCTCATCACCCAAATGCAAACTGTTGCTCTAGGGTTGGTCTTCAGTGGTGAATCGGCTAATAATAGAGAGTTTAGTGGTTGAGTGTGTCGACCACTTCACTTACCAGGGAAATGAGCCACTGGTAGCTCAGTGGCCGATGAAATCTCTCCACAAATACAAAAGGCTGGACTGGTTTTTGCCAACTTACGTCACCTGTGGCGCCGCCGTGATATCCGTTTGTCTGTTAAGAGTTGCGTGTACTGCACAGCAGTCCGCTACGTTCTACTGTATGGCTGTGAAACATGAGCATTGAAAATGTAAGACATGAGAGTGCTTCAGGTGTTTGACCACCGTTGCCTTCGTAGTATAGACCGTATTCCGTGGTGTCACCACGTGAGTAACGCAGACGTCAGGTGTAGAGTTTCAGGGAGAAGAGGTATATCAGTTGACGGGGGTTATGAACTTCATCGACCGAGATGGTTGGGACATGTGTTGCGTATGCAAAGTCACCGTCTGCCTCGTTTCACAATGTTGGCTGTAGTAGGTCCAGCCCGGAAAAAGGCCCGAGATGGCCAGACTAAAACATGGCATCAATGTGTGAAGTCTTTGACTGCCGGTTTGAGCCATGTGGGGTGATAGAGATTAGCAGGTTGGGGCCCGCCGGACAAGAGAAACCAGGATTTGGATACTTTAGGTGATATGGCTCGGTACCGATGTCAGTTGTATACATATATTATCCTCATCTTGACGCTATACTGAATCTCCTCGTTTTTCCTTTCTCTCCTTTAGTACTTTATATTTTTTTCACTTAATTTTCTTCTCTTCATCTTCCACTTCACTGACATTTTAATTAATACGGTCTTCTGAGGGTGTTGAACGGTTATTTGAATGTTTGGCTAGCATGCGTCTCTCACCTGTAAGATGATGCTCCAGGACTGGTCTGCTGCGACCACCCCCAGGGAGTGGAGTGGTGAAATGTTTTAATCGCTTCGATCACTTGGGGAGCTGCATCAGCCCGCCAAACGGGCTGGTTACTGACGAAATCTCAGCCTGGATACAAAGCACCCGATCGGCATTTGTCAACTTGCCAACCTATGGTGCCGAACGAAGAGACACCCAACTATCCATCACAGTCCATTCTATCCTGTTGCACGGCTGTGTAACACAGTCGTAAAAAGAAGATACGAGGCGGTTGCAGGGCTTCGATCAAAAGTTTCTGCGTAGCATTGCCCGCGTTTGGTAACGTCACTGTGTGGGCACTGTTGAGGTTAGGTGAAGGGTGCAAGACAAGAAAGGCAAGTCGAATGACGAAGTCGTGAACCGTAGTCGACTGAGATGACTTGGACATGCACCGTGCATGCCGAGCCATCGCCTACCTCGATGTCTTATGGTAGAAGGTGGATTAGGCTGGAAGCGAGTTCAGGGTGTCCAGACCAAGACGTAGCACCAGTCGATGAAGTCCCTGACTGTTGGTCTGGGCCGTGTTGGGAGATGTAGACTGCCTGTTTGGGGTCCTCGAGACGAAAGGAACCAGTGGTTGGAGACTCCTGGTGACATCGCTGAAAATCGGTCACGATGGCGCGACGTATTCCCTCCTTGACATCTGAAGTTTGAATGTTTACACTAAGAGTTACTTTCGGATTGTTCATTCTCTCACAGAATTTTGTCTACTTTGATATCAGTCTTTCTATTCACCTGTTCTTTATGTGCTACTTAAAGCGTCAACTTGAACCGATGTACTTGTGTGCGAGA
The DNA here is from genome assembly GCA_944470555.2 of Heterobilharzia americana. Taxonomy (NCBI): domain Eukaryota; kingdom Metazoa; phylum Platyhelminthes; class Trematoda; order Strigeidida; family Schistosomatidae; genus Heterobilharzia; species Heterobilharzia americana. The sequence goes on along the minus strand of OX104134.1, from coordinate 109,678,632 downwards.
TTCTACGTTGACTTTGCCAAGTAATCGGTCAGTCTCTATTAATGCCAGGAAACATCTGACATTGGTTGACTTGAGACTTTTCGTTAGCACGTTACGGTCTCAATACCTGCAGTCATCAACTGGATTCACAAGATTCTTGAATTCTGGTCACTTCTTCGAGAGATTGCCCAATGAGTTTGATCTTTACTTTGTGTTTCTATCTGATTCACGCAGACAAGATCGGATTTCATAGATGCTATCCGTTGTATGGCGTTTCACTTTGTGAGTGTGAGTGGATGCGACTCCAAAAAAGGATTTTCAGAGATGTTTGGGGGCTATTCGTGGTGTTCAATAGATTTTTTTTAAAAACTTATGGTTCGCTAAAACAAGCTTAACGAAAAAGCGCAGGACACTAACCAGTTTCCGCAACTTTAAAAAGTCACTGCTGTTTTTCAAGTACTTCCACTGAATCATAAAAGAAAAAAAATTTCAGCGAATAAGTATATTTTCAGTGATTTTCAGAAGTTCTACAACTGCAATTAGATTTATTCAGGGTATATTTATTGTCAAAATTGTCAATATTCTCAAGTCAATAATTTGTAATAGGTTGTGATCAGGAGAACAATATACGAAGGAAAGACGTAAAAAAACATGAGAACATTTGGTTAACTGAATAAGTGTTGAAATCAAGGACAGACGAATTCGTAACAAAATAAGCATACGGTTTTCAGCGGGAAAGGAATAAGAAATTAGTAACTGGCAGTCAGCCAATATCAACATAGAACCTAGCATTACTGCGTAACCTTGCAAGTTTCCTCACCTTTTATGACCATATTAAGAGAGAATGGACCAAAGTGAAAGACAAAGGGATGAGGAAGAAAGAACTCACAACCAGCAGAAAGCAATGATAACAAAAATGAGCGAGACAGTGATCAAATTCGTTGTATATAAATATACACCACTTACATAGGTTTTGAGTCATATCATCTAGTTTCCAAACAGCTATTTCTGTTGTCAAGCGAACACCAACCAGGATGTCTACATTTCCTAACACGCCTAACACCAACAATCAAAGGCAATATGCACTGGCCCCGTAATGTTTAGTCTGGCCACTTGTAATCTTTTTCGAACCTACTTCATCTAACGATGTACGAGGCAGAAGGTGACTACCTATGCCCAGTCCCAGTCACCTGAGTCCATGAAGGTTCACAACCTCTACACTCAATAGTCATGTTTTGTAGTCGTAGTAGAACAGAGCAAACTGCAATGCATTACAATCGGGAAATTAGTAACTGAGCTAAAAATGTTCAGGAAATAATAACATGGAAATTAAAAAGGTTAGTCAGGCTTAAGAACCGGAAGGCTTGAAAATTTAAGATGTGAATGAAGACAGTGAATGACAGAGTTGATTATGAATACACTATACCGGTTTCAATTCTTATTTTGTAAGAGATCCTACAATGCAAATTAAACGTTTTCTCACACACTACGGGAGATCACGTTGCACCTTGTAGACTACTACAAACGAATCTTTTGGAACTTTATCCATAGCCAACTATATGTTGTAATATGGCACTATGCTATAGTCAACCCAATTCACGCAGTTCGAATTCTGCGAAAGATATGTTGACGATACATTCTTTGTTTGACAAGAATTTCGACTTACAGAAAGTACTGCAGTTTTTCAATGAATCTCACTCCTTGATAAACTGTTCTATGAAGATGGAATCACCCTCAAAGGTACCATTCTTCGACACCTTGTTAAAAAGAAGAGATGATGGGAAAAACAAAAAAATCTATTTATCGAATAACAGATAAAAGTCGGTAACAGATAATCAAGGAAACAGCAACGGAAACTATAGGTGTTAAGTAGACGATTCTGAATAGCCCACACTAAGATAAATGAAGATGTATAATTGTAAACTGAGCCGCGAGTGATAATGCTCAGTAGTAATCGACAAGTCGTAACGTTTCCTACAAAATGGTCTACAGAAGACGATGGTGAATGAGACTATCAATGAAGATGGAAACACGATAACTTTATACAACAGTTACCTTGGATGTTAGGCAGAATACTCTAGGGAAGAATTCAGGGAGTTCAGCCATACTTCAGTCACCCACCATCTAGCTTCAAGCTGAATGGAACTCACATGTTATTCGCTTAACTCTTAGTGAATTCAGGAAGGCTTTCCAAACTTGCAACAGATCACAGCGTTGCAACGTGGCACTTTATCATCAAGCATTGCAGTCCAGAATTACCTTTCCAAGTGTCTGAAATACTAACCAGCATATCAAAACGGCAAGTGGACCGACAAATATGAACTAGGCTAGTGATCATTCCACTTTACAGAAGGTAATAGAGATCTTGAGATAATCACAACGCTTTTTAGTCCGTAGAATCCTATATCGTCTAACATGCAGCTGGAGCTCAAGAAAAGAGCCTCGGAAAATCCCAGCGGATCTTGGTATTCGTCACGTCACCCAGTGATATCCCGGTAAACATATGTACTCAACGACTCCTACACATCACTTTCGCGACTTGAATGAGACTTCTGAATCAGTGGACCAAGTCATATTGTAACAGTGACCCACTACGCTAAGAATACAAAGTACATATCATTTTGAACGAGACTACCGAAAGTCGACATAAGTTTCTGAATAAGTGAACGTAAGGTTCATTTATTTAAACATTCGAATACTAGTCACTAATTCCAGTCCAATGCTTTTATTTCATACAATTGAATAAACTGCTCATTACTAGGCACAGCTCATGTTAAATAAAAGCCCAAGAAAATATGAACAAAGGTACGATGATGTGGGACAGAAGAGACATTTAATTTTAAACGACCCCAAGATTCACCCATCACATTTCATTACTTAGCAACAGATTAACTAGGATGGACTACCGAAAATATGAGTTAACTTGGATACTAACAAACATGTACTTAAAGAAAGAGAGACCTCTGTTGTGAAAGGCAACTGTTTTAATTGCTCTTCACAGCATAATTTCGCTTTGATTTTTAAACAAATAATAAGGTTCCTTTCTACATGACTTTCATATGTTAAAGTCAAACCGAAAGGCACACAACCATGCAACTTCTTGCATGAACGACACAATACATGCAGAAACCAACATACAGGGTTGTAAGGCCAATACATATAAACCAGAAGCAAAAGGAACCAAATGCAATCTGCTGTTCGTAGGGTAGAGACGAGAGATAGACTTAAGACACCAGATAGCTAGTCACCGATCAAACCTAATCAGTGCCCCACTGACTGGATCAAAACGTATGACAAATAAGTCACTTTGATGAGAACCAGGTCCGTATGTTTCTGAACAAACGTCCGACTACCTGCCACCTACACCAGAGGAGTCAATTCAGTTTACCTAGAGAGTTGTGGCATTGAATAATTATCTCAGGCTCGATTATGAAGGTTAAAAACCCACATTTCTGGGGTGACATTCGGGGATTTGGAGCTAATCCAAGTAGGCGCAGAAATCCCGCCATGAACGTAGTTCCTTAGCTAGGCAAAAAATACTACTTGAATACAAATGCTATTATGCATGTGCAACATGCATCTGCTAAAAATAGCATATGTGAATAATAGCCACAGCTAACTAATTCTTCAGGATATCAACTAACCTTACTCTTATCACATTCCTACGTTTCAGCTTGCCAATGGAGAACTGAAAATCAATTACTTTTGGAATGTAAGAGGTTAGACAAGACCCCTCTCCAGGCGACAATCAAAGATTAAACAACACAAAAAGGGTGATCACTAAGAAAACTGTCGAACACTAACGCGGAAAGGTATGTTAGTCCCGTCAATTCCAGATGTTAGATCGTCAACGACCAAATCACCAGAGTTTTGTTTTATTTTCACGACTGTTTCATCCCCCAAGCTCATGAAGTCCATTATTGACTGAACCTTTATATTACAAAGAAGAAAATTAATACCTCTTCAAATTCGAAACGTCTTTGGAGTTTTGCAGAGTAAACGTAAACCATAGTACGAAGTCCTTTGTTTTGCGTAGAAACAATTTGAAAACACGGTTTTAGAATCTTGATATAGGAGAAAATACCACCTGTGCGCATGTATAAGTGACTTTAGAAATGTCAAGATAATTCGCAGATAGCCATCAAATCCGTACTTCCAAGGCGAACGGCTAAAATGTACAAGCAGAAAACTACGATTACAGCAAGTTAGCCCACCTAGTGCTTCACAGAGAAACAATAACAATTATTACTCTAGAAAGAGTATTGGTGTCAGTGAGGATGCCCATATGACTTTAATTCCTTGATATATCAGCATACTGATATGTAAACATGTCAGTACTTTCAAAAGTGATCTTTCGCAAAAGTTTCAACAGAAGTCCGAGCTTGTACAATCACTTAATATCACTGTAGAGACCCCTTGATCCTAATCGATAAAAAAAAGTGTTTTACCGTTTTAGAAAGAAAACACCTAAATGAGTGACCTAAAGGTGGATCTAGGTTGGTATCAACCGCTACCAATGTTTCAAACTAAAGTCTATTCGATATGCTTTTGTAAACCGGTTAGTCTCTTTCGCCTCCATTCTAGGTTTTTAGGAACTTTATAGATATCTAATGGGTTTCGATGAAGAAGAAACAGCCTAGGATTGCGGTGCTGATCTGACATTCACGTGTAGTACTGCTTGGCAGTTGTTCATGTTTTTGGTATGAGCAATAGGAAGAACTTCAGGATAAAACTGAAGAAAGAAAAGACAGAAGAGCAAGCCAAAAGGATAAATTAGGTAGACATGGAGACAGAAAGAAAGAAATGATGGGAGTAATTCACATCAATAGGATCGAACAACAAACAGCTAGACAGAGAGAAAGAAGAGAAGAAAACTTTATTCGCGATAACAGAGATATACACAGTAATCTAGCAATACAAAAGAAATTTCCTACCCAGACAAATCAGTTCCTAAAGTGTTCCCAGAACCTCATGGTTCGACATGAAAGTGTTTTCCGCTAAGATAGTTGTTTGCCTGCACAGCTGGATGAGTAGCCAATATTTCCTATTATTGGAGGGCCTCCTGCTGGTCTACCAGTGAAGAATCTTAGCATATGGTCAAATTCGCCCTTAAATTAGCGGGAGATATGCAGCGTGCTTTACGTAGAAAGCGGGACTTTGTAGTTGTGACGTGATGCATAACATTACGAATTGTACATAGTTCGATGTGCATCGGTCTTTAGCTACGTATGCCCGTTCACCACCGTTTGATACGAGTCGATAGAGCGTCTCGTCCTTGCTGGGGCTAAACTCGGGCCTATATATGGCTTTGCACTGTTATCTATCAGTCATTATCGACGGACATCTACCAGTAGGTAAATACTGCTTCAAGAGACTTGTACTCGTGATCACTTAGGCGTTGGCTAGAAGGGAAATTCAATGAATAGGTTTAAGTGTAGCCATGGCAATACAAGTAAACCACTTTTCAAAGATCACGACTGGTTTTCCGGCCAGTGCGTACAGAATAAAAGATAGAACATGATATTAATTCATCCCTGCAGGAAGGACACTAATATCGCCACCTGTCTGTGGCATAGTGACCCTTTGTTTTCACGTAAGTAACTGATTGCAAACGACTGCTTTCACCACCGAGGGTTTCAGTTCATGTTAGCAAGCTTGGCAGTTGCCAAATTCCAGCAGAATTCCCCGAAAAACCTGGTTCGCAACACCTTAATATTTCTTCACCAAGTTTGAGGCAGGTAGATAGACAGACAAAGAAGATCAAGGTAGAACCTCACACACAAGTACATCGGTTCAAGTTGACGCTTTAAGTAGCACATAAAGAACAGGTGAATAGAAAGACTGATATCAAAGTAGACAAAATTCTGTGAGAGAATGAACAATCCGAAAGTAACTCTTAGTGTAAACATTCAAACTTCAGATGTCAAGGAGGGAATACGTCGCGCCATCGTGACCGATTTTCAGCGATGTCACCAGGAGTCTCCAACCACTGGTTCCTTTCGTCTCGAGGACCCCAAACAGGCAGTCTACATCTCCCAACACGGCCCAGACCAACAGTCAGGGACTTCATCGACTGGTGCTACGTCTTGGTCTGGACACCCTGAACTCGCTTCCAGCCTAATCCACCTTCTACCATAAGACATCGAGGTAGGCGATGGCTCGGCATGCACGGTGCATGTCCAAGTCATCTCAGTCGACTACGGTTCACGACTTCGTCATTCGACTTGCCTTTCTTGTCTTGCACCCTTCACCTAACCTCAACAGTGCCCACACAGTGACGTTACCAAACGCGGGCAATGCTACGCAGAAACTTTTGATCGAAGCCCTGCGACCGCCTCGTATCTTCTTTTTACGACTGTGTTACACAGCCGTGCAACAGGATAGAATGGACTGTGATGGATAGTTGGGTGTCTCTTCGTTCGGCACCATAGGTTGGCAAGTTGACAAATGCCGATCGGGTGCTTTGTATCCAGGCTGAGATTTCGTCAGTAACCAGCCCGTTTGGCGGGCTGATGCAGCTCCCCAAGTGATCGAAGCGATTAAAACATTTCACCACTCCACTCCCTGGGGGTGGTCGCAGCAGACCAGTCCTGGAGCATCATCTTACAGGTGAGAGACGCATGCTAGCCAAACATTCAAATAACCGTTCAACACCCTCAGAAGGGCGTATGCAGTGTCAGCATCCTCGCCCAGGTGGACAATGTCGTCTGCAATCTCGAAGTCAACCAGATCACCTGTGGAGGCTAGGTTAATCCCTGTGAAGTCACAGGTGCCTAAGATTGTCTGTCAGGACGTCTGTGGATGCCATGAGGTCAGTGATAGTGGGCACCACTGGCGGCTACTACTAGTAGTCATTAGTTCTGAAGGCAGCCCTTCTCAGCCTTTTTACGTGGCTACGTGTGTTAGAATAAAGAGGTTTAGTAAACGTCGTATGCTTGCTGTGTACTCTCATCGGTGTCAGATACTGAGCTGTCTCCTCATATTCGGCGACTGCAAATGGTTTTTTCTACTCTGGAATTGGGATATTTCAGCCGCCACTAATTTTGCCTATGTCCCACGAATTGTCGGATGGTGTAGCTCCTACCGATGCACTCCCATCCATGCCTGAAACATGCTTGGTTCTCTTGAGCTTCCGCTGCTGAAGCCTAGACTGGCATCCAAGGTTGCTATTTTCGGTATAATTTTGGCATGTGCCGCGGCGCTAATGGCCTTTGCGCAATCCAGAAAAATGAGATATATTAGACCCTGGGGTACTCAGCATGGCATCCAGACAGAATCTCAGATGGTCCAAGGCCAAGAATTTAGTTCAGAAAACTTTTTGATGTCTGTTGTTCACACGTTTTCTGTTCATGTGTTCCGTTATGTAGCCTTTAATAGGGCTTGTCATTGTTTCTATCTCCACTAGTGAATGCACTACAAGCAGAATTCTGGTTTCTGCTTGTTTTTATGTGTGTGAAGACGAGAAAGGTTTATGCAATCCCGCGTCCTTTCGTGTGGGTGTTTGCCTAAGGAGTGCTATGAAACACCTTAGAGCATCCGTGCTTTTCAACCCACACAGGTGAATTTAATCTTGTAAGAAATCTTCACGGCTTTTGGAAAAACGTACCACTTATCTGTATTCTATTTACCTCTTTTACACTGGATAGCACCGGCTAACCAGGCTGTTGGTAGGAATGTTCGGCTGACGACACACTGGGTTGGGTGGTGAGTTTCGCCAGGTGTTTCAGCAATTTTCAGTTCAGAGAGGTTCCCAACACACGGGCCATTAATAATACACGCTACCTGGCCGGCAGATTTTCTCTTTTCCATAGATCAGGATAAACGGACCTTATTATTTCCATTTATGAAGCTGATACGAGAAAAACCAGGTTACGGGCCTTATGAAATAGACGACAGTTCTTGGGACTTTCCCTAAGGTTTGTCTGGGATGAACTCTCATCTCTAAGTCCTTTGAGGTTAGGTCGAGATACGCCGGCACCTCAAAACGTTAACCTGCACCTACTGAATGGCCTGCACAGCCACAACGTAAGTTCACACAAAATAGTAAACTGAATATCCCTAATGTAGGTACCTTACAGCTGAGACTAATAAACCGGCCAATTCTGGCACCAGGTAGTAGGACAAACTGGTGTGCTAGTAGTTGGGTAAAGATCATGATCAGTGTGTGAATAATGTATGCGATAGGTGATTGGTAATCGTACTTGATTTAATGGAATACGGAGATAAAAATCAAGGCTGAAATTTGGGTACCACAACTTTCCCTCAGGACCACGTCGAACTTATTTAGGAAACCATAGCACTAGTTACCGGTTAGGATGGCGAATGATAAAAATTTACTATCTGATGTGTGTTCTGCTGAGTCTTTTAATGAGTGGCATGAAATTTTTGAAGATACACAGATTTTTATGTTTTGTTTCCACGGTTCATGACTCGAGGATTATTAGAGAACCAGAGAGCTTGGTCGAAACTAACCCCCATACCTCTAAATCCGGGTTCGTCAGTGTACCATTCAGTATGCTTGAATAATGTTTGTAGCGGAGTTCTGTCTTTGTGGGCTCTTTTTTCCTGGGTGAAACACTTTCAGTTTTACGTGGGATGCAGGAGAAAAGTGTAGAGTGTGATAACACCGGAAGCTACTGCTTAGGCTGTGACCAACACAGCAATCAGTACAAAGTGACCACAGAAGAATAGCTGATGAATCCACATTGATTGAAATAAGGTAAACATTTCCTCGGGGAAAACAGAAGATCAGGGTAACATATTTTGTTTAAAATTTCGAGTCATCAGAATGGATTGGTAAGCGATTATCAAACATGAACCCTGATCTGGTTCAGCGGGCTTTCTCCCCACGCTCAGTCTTACATTTGGTTCAGCTTGCCCTACAACTGGTCCTACATTTTTGAACTCACTCCATATCAGCCAAAATCTCACTGCTTTCCACAAGCACTCTTGCATTCTCCTACATTTTAGCCTACCGGTAAAAATTTGTGCGTACAGTCTCGTTTTTGCCCCATGCTAACTTCAACAGCCAACTGCCCATCTCTTACTTTGTGACACAGCCTGAAACATTCACTGGACCTGCTACGGAGGCTCCCCGCTACCAAAACTATGTGTTGTGTTTATTACCACCGGTATGATGCCATACGCACAGCTCAAGAGAAAACATGAACGGCAGTCAAGGAGGCCATACTGCCTCACGTCAACAGCGAAATATGCCACAGCATACCGGCTGACTGCTGTTACTCCACTTCGATACACAGACACTCGGCAGCTCACAGATATCCACGTAACTGTTCACTAGTATGCGGCGATTGTAAGTAATACTGTGATGACGCCGTGTGTACTCGAGGAGCAGTAAGTACATGACATTTCGAGGTGTGAAGTTAAGCAATGCACCATGCAGAAGAAATAACCCAGCTTCTGTTGCTTCACGATGTTTGTCACCTGAGGTGAAGACTGCTGGCTGAGGATGAACTGAGGCCTCTAGTGATCTGGACAAAAGTTTGAATAAGCATCCGTAACCGGTGCCTGTAGATATTATTTGAATCCTTCCAAAAGACAACTTGCTGCACAACTATTGCCCATCTTTTCAGATTAGGCAGTAAACATTATGTTTTCTGATGATCTGGCTGCATTATCTTCTACTTGGGTGGGAAACTGCAGCTGAACGTACAGAAAACTGTGCTGATTTTCGAAGTTCTTGGCGGTTCACCCACTTCTTGGTCGGAGTGACGTGTGACACTCTCATACTTTCGAAAGTCTCCGTATATGCTGAGAAAGGAGGCAGCCGTTTATAGTGGGGTATACTGGTAGCATGATAAACCATAGTTGCTGGTGCAACCGCCGTTCACGGAGGTCCGAAGCCCGTTTTGCTGTAGATTAGCTGCCTCAGAGATGTTTTTTAACAGTGAGTTGGCAGTCTGGATTACTTTTTTCACAAAACAATGTGCAAACATAGACCTGCTCGCACCTGATTCCACCAAACGTTTCTAAGTATTTGGCCGATTGTCGTTCACACATCAGTTTGCATTTGCGGCATCAGTTTCTTTTAAGAATTAGGAAATCCTCTTACTTTCTATCAGAAATATATCCTCCAGGATATGCATTCCAGAAGTTCGACAAATTACTTGACCAGTTGTCATTTTTATCGTCTGCTAAGTTTCCCACCACTGAAACGGTTATGTCATAACTATATCCGAGAAGAATCCGTGCATTGTGGAAAGGAGCAATCTATCCTAAGTATATTTTCATCTCCGTTTGCATTACGAAAGTTTGGAAAACCTTCATAAATAACGGCTTACAAGTAGGATGAAAACCATAATATTGATGGGGATAGTAATGAATCCCTGAATTCCAATGCAAATAAACGGAAAGGAAGACTGTTGACTAAATCCATGTCCATCCAAGTCACACCCAACACACGCAATGAAGGTGACTCAGCACAACCGTCAACAGTATGGAACCCACCTGTTTGGTGCAACACTGATGCAGTGGGGCCGATTGCCAGTCCCACAGGTTCCCCAGATAAGCGCATGAAAAACATGATGTTCAGGCTGACAGTTGGGGAACTGAGTCGAAGCACATCACTAGGATCTTGAATCCGGGTCCCTGAGATGCACCATACATCAATAGCGATGCTTTCCAGAGTCCTAGCCAGACCTATATGTCGCCCGATCCGCGTCAACGTTCGAGCGTTGAAGGTGGCGAGCTAAAACGGTACGCGTGGTTTCAGGATAGTTGTGTCAAATGTCGTACTGGAGAGGGAGGCTGTTTAGCGACTCAAAATGGTACAGACAGACCAGAAGTCTAGGCAGTCGAGAACAGCTGAGTGAAGTGAAGACAAAAACGAAAATGATAAAACACTCAGGTTCATGTGTATAAATAACAAAAGCAATATATTTAGCAGTACAACGAAAAATGCCAACTGAGGTGGTGAACACAACACCATTGCCTACAATGAAGGGTGAAAGAGATATCCGAAGCTAAATGAACAAAGGCAAGTGGTGACGCAGCTTGAAGTTGCCTAAGCTGACAATGAAGTCCCCAGAATTTGCTCGGAAACTTGAAAACCTTATTATTCCTCATTTATATAACCTTTCACACACCCTTGTTCTTGTTAATTTTAACATTTGTGCCGTTTTCTATATATTATATCTTCTTGTGCATTGGCTCATGTTCCTGCACTATGGTGCACGATTCTGTGCTGTTGAACCTATTCACCAAATGGGGAACTGACTAGTAATTGTAGAGTATTTACGTTTCTCATGAACTTGGATGATGTTCACGTTGGGACCGCAGACCCGCAAATCTCACGACATATTTACCACAGAAATTCGCGAGGTGTGGTGATCTTTTAAACTGCATCCCAACCCTTCTAATTTTATTCGGCTTGCCAAGCCCCAAACAGATATCTGCAGTGAAAAATTGTGCAGCTTGATTGAAGTGCACACCCGAGCTTCAACTTTGTAGGATATTATTCCTGTTATCAGTAGGACGAAAAATGGAGAAATAATGAAGGAGTTTAGATCCCACTCTAACGATATTTATGCATACTCATTTCCATACGATAGGGATAATTATAAGAATAATTTGTCCTCTGTCTTACTTTCAGTCCATGAAAAAGAGGTACCTTTCCTTGAATTCAACTTCTCATTTCACACAAGTAAATTTCCCAATTGGATGTTCAGGCAATTATACCCAAGTTTTACCGCCCTAAGTTCTCAGACCAAGACACGCAGGGAAACAGAATGAGTAGGCATAGGACCACCAATGTACCTAACTGTAACTAATATACTTATGGACCATCGAGAACTCAGTTCTCTTTGGATACTTAACACTACTTCTGAAGTATAGTGAAGATACGTTGCTCAGTCTCACCCCAATTTTTGATTGCCTGTCAGCTCAGGCATTGCAGCAGCTGGGCTTTCCCTAGATTACTGATCTTGGTGGGTCTGTCATTTATGATTGTTCAGAGAATCTAGATGTTTTCAGTCACCTGTCCTGACCTTCTTGTTTAACCCACGACCATTGTATGGAATTTACTGAATAGAATTATTTTGCATAATTTGGCCAAGAGAATCTGTCAGTCGACAGCTTTGATCCCTAAACGAACCTTTAAGGCTAGATAGGACCCGAATAAGAGTGTTGTAGGAATTTTACATAGCCTTCGTGATGTTCGCTCCTAACACAGTGGGATCATTGAGTGTTTCAGCTATATTATCCATACTTATGTGTTTCTTGTGTGTTCTTACGAGCTTCTTGATAAAGCCTTGAGCAAAATTGTTGCCCATTAGCGTCTTCTCAATAAGTTTCAATCTCATGTTTTTCCTAGATTCCCTAATGAATTTTCTAGACCTCTTATTTACGCCCTTCACTAAACTTGGTTCAACTATGAGAAGGTTGTTCCCCAAAATAACATACTCCCACCCATTGTGGAGTGCCGACGTCTGCGTTAGGGATTCATAGTCGGCTTCAAAAGCGAATACACAAGATCTCAAAATTGCTAGAAAGCCGTGTGTAACCAGCCTCAAACAGATGTCCCATTGACTCTGCGACCACGCACTGTCCCCTCTGTTCCAAGTACCTCAAGAACAGCTAGCCTTCCACAGTGTGGGAAGCTGGGAAGTGTCAACCACCCACACACTTCCAGTAGTACACAAGACACAATCAAACATAACCTGTCACTCTCAACTCTGTCCTCCCCCTTTGACTTCATCTCCTGATACTAATATGACACTCCTCACACCTCCTCCCAACCTCATTCCTCGACCACTGCGATCGACGAAAGTCATCGGAACCCCATTCCTAGTCTCCTAAGATCCCGCCTGCCATCAATTTCATCTAGGAGCTCTCAACGTCCCAACTCTATTCCAAACCAGACAATAAGCATCACTGGTCAAAACTCTGGAATCTCTAGCTATTAATGTGTTCTGTGTCTCTGAGACACGTATACTGGACCCGAGAGTTGTTATTAAATTCAACTCACCTGACTATTGCAGTGAATCTTCCGAATTCATCTAATGCGTATCCGGAGACCCCACAGCTAGCTTCATCTAGTGGACTTGCTGGTGTAGGCATAATATCGAGCTATAAGGCAGAAAGTGCACTTCTCGACTGGATATCATTCAACAGCCATCTATTGGCTGTCCGACTGAATGGATATGTATGGAATAGGAAGGCTCATGAGTCTCACCAATGCCTGTTCTAAACCTTCGCCCACGCACCCACCGACTGCAGTTCGGATGATCCAGAGGATGAATTCTATGAGAAGCTATCTACCTTGCTACAGGAGGCAAAACGTTCAAATGTAGCCATAATGGCAGGTGACTAGTGCTCGAGTAGGGAAGCCGAGCTGAGCATCTTGCAGGTATATACGGAATTCAATGCCAAAAAGCCGACAACGGTGGTCTTCTGTTGCAGTTTTCTTCCAGGGCTAACTTTGAGCACAAGAAGAGACTGTCTCACATGGCGTTCCCCGACGTCAAACTAACGATGGACACAGATAGGTGACATTTCAATAAGCCAGAGGTGGAGGATTGCTGCTCTTCCCGGAGTTCCACTTTGTCCGCCGATCAGGCGCTAGTATGGGCTCGTGTATGTCTGCGCCTCACTGGTCGAAGGAAACAGATGACGGTAAAGCCTGTCTATAGTCGATTGGAGGATGAGGACGCTAAGTATGTATTTAAAGAGGACTTAGTGAAGCATTTATTTGAACGTGACAGTAATGTTCATCCTCAGGTAACCTGGAGTGATATTAAGCCTGGTGTAGAAAGAGCGATAAAGTCAGTTGGTCGCCTACACCCAAAGGTTGGCAGAATTAATTGAATTTCCGCGACGTCATCCGAACTGGTTGGTGCGAGAAGACTGACTCCAGTAGGTTCATACGGCGATGAAGAGCAAAAGCAACCGAAGCGTAAGTTGACCAAGAGTTTTCTCGTAGATCACGAGCAGTGGTGAGTGATGAAAGCAAAAAAGATGGATAAGGCATCAGAGTTGAGTAACACCTAGCATCTACTTGGGTTTATTAAGGATACCGGTATTAAGAAGACGATGGTGAGTGAAGATATCACCGTAAAGGATGAAATAATGATAGCCTCCCAAGACAAGTGGCTAGAATGTTGGCCCTCAGCAACGCCTCCGTTGCCCAGCATGCCACTAGCCTGAACCTGAATGGGATAAAGATCCGGTCCCCGCATTCTATTTGAAGTTGAGAAGGCTGTATCGAACCTGAAAGGATGCAAAGCAGCAGGACCTGACAGTTTCCCACCTGAAGTTTTCAAGGATGGAGGTATGAAATTGGTGACTAGAGTGACGGGAAAATGCGCATTGCATGGGAATCCGAAGTAGTTGTCAGACTGGTGTACCTCACTGACCATCTCAGTCAATAAGAAGGGAGAGAAATCTTGTTTTGGCTAATAGTTTGTCTTTCCTCCTAGTGTCCGTAGTTATCTGACCTCTGTGTGGAGCTCGAGAAAACAAAGCAGGTTTTAGACTTGGTCAAATGTGTATCGATCCTATTTTTGCCGTAGGGTAGTTTCTGATGGTTTCTTATTCAGCGAAAGAAACAATGACATGCATCAAATTTCTTCACCCAGTGTTTTTACATAGTCTATGTGCTTTTTCGGTTGACACATCGTACAACGGGCGCAGAGTAATGAGACTCAAAAATCATTGGGCGGTGTATCCTTGGAACGTAGATCATAACCTTTTGCCGATGTTAAATAACTTATTATGAATGATGTGAACATTAGATTCACAATTAAAATGACCTGTAAATCACCACCTACGATTCACTTTCACGGTGAGGTATTGGTAGGAAGTGTTCTACGCGTTTAGAACTCTGATAGATCTTACAGTTATTACCTGTAATATTTTGTAGGAACAGGGACTACTTTATGCTGTGCTGTGAAGATCAGTTACCCACCGTTACTGTAGACTAATTCTAAAGGCCTTCAGTAAAGAATGTGTAGACTCTCAGTAATATGATACCCAGAGAGGCAGATACTCAACTAAATGAAAGAACTACGTTACCAGTGAACTCAAAGGAAAACAACTTTTCGTCTGTGTCATAAAACTGAATACAGTTATTGTTTGTTCTTTTGACATTATCTTATCCAATAATAATTCTTGCCAACCAGACAATAAAAACACGCCCAGTATTTCAACACTGATCATACATATTATCATTTCATGATATACAGAAGGTAACCAAGCGTCGATATTCATTGATCACACAGGTATAATAACAACTATTATTCACGCCTTTCCGTATTTTCATATAAAGTAGCATTTTCTGCTGTCCAAAAGAAAGATAACAGGACAAATGACCTAAAAGTATTCCTATTGTTCTAGTTCTGTGTTAGATATCAGTGCAATTAGTAGTATTTGCCATGAATTTCAGCCACAAGACTGTACATAACCATGAAATTCTTTCCTCAAATACACCATGAACATATTCATATTGAAATAAGAAAATATCCAAAATAATGAAAAAAAGGTGGAATGCATAACAAGAAAACTCGTTTGACCCATCATTTGGCGGACCAGTATTTATACTGGGTGGTGTTTGAAGGTGAAATGAACCAAACCATGGCTATCTCAGATGTTCAATATGGTAATCAGTATGATACTCTCCATTTCTAATTCAGTTAGATTTGGAATAGGATGAGAAGTCCTGACTAGGCAGCCAGTAGGAATATGATCAACCGGTAATAACGCGTCACGAATTCACATGGCAGTCGGGCAAAGCCCTTTCTGATTGAAGTGAAATGAAAATCTGGTCAGCAGTCGGACCTCGTAGTTGAGTTGGCAGAGCATCGGACCGGAAACCCAACCGTTGCTGGTTCAAACCTGGCTGCGGTCCAAATTTTCATTTCACTTTCAATTATCACCCAGTATAAATAAGAAAGCTCACAAACTGTTGTGTAGTAAACGTGGTATTTTCAACACTAAGCAAGTAATCAGTATGGCAACCATTAGATAGGAATAACCGACAGTTTGTGGTTAGGGCTTAAACATGAAATACAGTTCTATCGGTCGTGTGAACAGTAGTCTTCAGTTTTCGTTCTAGTTCTGGTAATAAACTTCCCACTCAAATACTGCTGAGAAATCTGAAAATAAATCAGAACGCCGCATCATTTGTGTGTCATTTATCTTGGAACCCTATAGATTCCTTTATGAGACACTTTCTGTGTAATGCAGGAAATCTGAGTATTCTGACCTGTTACTTTTAGATTTCTAATTGCTGCAAAATTATCAACTCATGAATCTTAGACAATAAGTCTCTACTTATTATTGATAGTTATTAAGATCCTGAAAGAGAAATTCCAAGCTATTACTAATCACATGCATTACGGGTATCGTGTTCATGCTATCGATATTGTACTTCAGGCAAACAAATACTTTTAGGTAGCTCATATCCTCTCGAACTTCATAATACCGTAATAACTACAAGTGAAAGCTACACATCGTATTTTTAAGTATAAAATCTAACGGCTTCTAAATGAAAAATGTTTAGTCGATATTCAGAAGATAAAGACTGACCTAAATCTAACAAGGAAGATCTCCATTTACATTTCATAGGAAGTTTTTTGAAATGACAACAGTATATCAAACATTATTTTGGTAACAATACTTCTTCATACAGTTACTTTCATCTTGCGGTAAAAAGCCAGTAGCAAAAGTAATAGTGAATAAGGGAACCTTAAAAACATAAATGATGTAAACAGAAATGAAACTGATTAGGCTGCACTTAACAACAAGATAGAAAATCATGATGAATGACTAAATACTTTTGAATATTTAAGGTAAATGTTGTCTTGTGACTAATTTTGCTACTCAGTATCAAATTAATTGAAAAGCAAAATTAATTGTTTGCTTTTTCATAACTTATCCATTGAAAAAACAATGATCCCAGAAAACAAACAATCCTCTTGTATTAATAGGTTGTCATTGGATGGTAATCCGCGTTATAACGCCTTATAGCAAATGTCCACTGAATACTATAATTGACGCTAGTAGTCTAGTTGCTACCTTAGGTCCCTCCTTAGAGGATATACCAAGCATAAGATTTTTGGTTAAAATCCATAAAGGCAATCAAATGCAAAGTCGGGTCCTATGAACAGATATTTACCGAGAAGACGCCACATAAATCAAAGTGACGAACAACTTGTAGTACCATAGCAACAGAACTTTGAAGGCTGAGTCACAGTGTAGAAAACTGGAAGGGATAGAAAAGCTTAGGCTAGAACACCAAGTAGGGTAAAAATAAATAAGATCACCACTCTTAAAATGAGGAGAAAATTAATAGTGGGTTGGATGACAAAATATTAACAGCAGAGTTTCATGTGCCAACAAGGTGCTTAAGTCTGCATAAAAGAGAGTCGAAAAACAAATGAGAAAAGACTAAGATCAAAATATCAAATGAATAAGCTTCCTATCACACCAAATCCCATCTGGATGCAATTAACGTACATGGATTTATTATTTGTTGATACTCATCACTACCCGTCACGATACTGGTTCAGAGTGATCTCGCTCTAATACGCGTTACACAAGAGTTAACTACCATGCCCTAATGACCCAGTGGATATCACTTAGGTGCTTGAAGCGGAGGCTACAAAGTTCTATTTTCAGTGGGAATAACATTACATACTGGGATGTGCCTACACTCAGCTGATAGGTACCAAATAGGATTCCGCTGCTAGCTATCATCAAGAAGGTTAACACACAGGTTTGTTATGAAAACCGTAATGACTCAGGTCTCCGAAAATGTGTGTAGGTTCCTACTTATTTGCCCACAAATGTAACAGCTGGTAGTGGATTAAGATGAGGTAGGACTGAGTAACCGATACTTATTCTGACAAATAGCTACGGAAAACTCATCTTCATAGTGGTCTGTAAAACCTCTTGATGTGAAATAAAATTATGCCTGACAACTACTCTGAAACCTTAGCACAATCGACAAGACAGGAGGCCAGTATTCGTATGGCTACTACTTCGAAATCTTCTGTGACAGAGTCTCATTTAAAATGAGTGATCATCCTCGTACAATAGAACGTTTCGACAAAACAAGGTTTTCCTAGATAGTCTAATAAACAGCCAAACGTGCTCTAGTAACTTTTAATTAACGGTTCAACAAATACTCAATTACGTAGTCTTCAGTAATCCTCAGCACCATACACGTCCCGGCTGTAAATTTCCAGTGGATGAAGGTATGCAGTGTGATGCATGTGGCTGTTGGTTCCACAAAGTTTGTACCGGATTGGCACCAACCGTGTGCAAGCGTTGCAACGAACCAGCTTCTCCCTGGCTATGTGACTTCTGCTGCAGGCCGTTGCCAACCCTCTTCCGGTAAGCTGTTGAAAATTTACTCGGGAGCTGTCATTGCAATGTGGCATCAGATGATGACTTTGCAAGTGTTATGGCTAATTTATCTGACACAGCACCTCTCAGTGAACTGATGTATGCTGGTGATCCAAGTGATGAAATTACACCAGTCGCGAAGCCTACTCGACGCGAGGGAAAACCTAGGGCAAATGGTGCACCAACCTTAATGTCTGAGGACTAGCCAAAAAAGCTGCATCTCTGGTAATAGCGTTGACTCTGTAAGAGTGGTTAACGAATCTACGTGGATTTCTCCAAGAGAGCATCCGAAGAGACTGCCAAAGGTTATCACAGAAGATATCAAGCTTATGAAACCTATTGAGAAGGTTTCAAGGACCGTCAACACATGAATCAAGGATTCCACTCCAAAGCCCAGTTTAATCTCCTGGAATGTTGAGGAGTCATCAGACAGCGATGCTTCAATATGTCACGACCATGACCTGCAACCAGTCGAGTCGGCTTTCAGACGTAATCTGCCTGAAAAGTCTAAAGGGGTAGGCATCCCCAAAGTGGTTAGACTAGGTAAGAAAACGGACGGCAAACCTGATGAAAGGTTGTTTTTGGCAACGAGGATGAAGTAAATGTACTCTTGAGCAACGCATCCAAACTGCGGAATTCGTAGATCCTCATCCGACCTGACTGGCCCCTCGAGGGCCGCATAAAAGGAAGAGAAGCTGTTGCTGAATTTAAGGCTCGACAAACCGACGTCGAAAACGATCTTAAAGCAGTGGGTTTTTGGGCTGTGAGGTTTTGGAGGCGAATGCTTCTAAGGCCTATGTGGTTGAGTCATGGAACTCGTCCAACATAATAAAAGTATTCTGCACTAATGTTCGCAGTATTAGAAAACGACAGACCTTGGGACTCCGATCAAGGAACTAGGTCCTGACATGGTAGCCCTCACTGAAACCTGGTCATAAGGGATTTAGATTTCACGCCACTCCCCACAGGGTAAGGACGGACAGGGTTGTGGATCACAGAGGTGGCGGCATACTACAATGATAATGATTTACTCCTGAATTTGCAGGTACATATCATTTTCACAGATATGGTTATAACAAACAGTGGTGGAAAATCTCCGGCGATATTTTCTTTTGCAAAAATTTTTTTATCGTCATTTCATTCCAGGTAGTGGAAATCCCCAGTCTGAAGAAAAAAGAAAACTTCACACCACATACAAATGGCGCACTTTAATCCGAATTTAGAATTTTGTTGTTTTTAAGTTATCTGGCAGAAATGATGGTCATGTCTAATGAATATGTAAAATCATCACTCGAAAGAAGTGGAAGTAACTCAGCAATTTCTTGCTCGAGAAAAAGCAATGCTGGCCAAGTTACTGGAGTGCTTTAGTTTGAAGGGTCATATATATTGAGCGAAGTACCACGGCAGATTCAATGTGTTTTTCAAAGGACACGCACCTTCGGGTTCACTGAAACGTCAAGATATACTGTACAGACATCAATAAACAATACTGATGACTATATATATATATATATATATATATATACGTTTGGGATGACTTCCACGCATGATTGGTCACCTCCGAAGCACATGGATGCAGGACCTGTGGAATAATCAGTTACTAGCTGAAGTCAGAGCAAGATTTCTGTACTGTCGGGGTCATTTACCGTAGTCCATCCTGCCTTGCAAATGATTTCGTGCGAACCCATAAAAGTAACTGGAGTAGAAGCAGCAGATGCCTAATAGCTTTGGGTCTGAATGCTCCACACAAACTGGGCGGAGCTAACAGTCTCAACATCCAGTAGTTCCTCCGAAAGTGACTTACTGTTGACGGTCTTAGAATCTGCCTTAGTTCAAAACTTAACCTGTGCAACACGTTACGATTTTGAACACAAGCCATCGTTATTAGATTTAGTTTTAACCCATCAACGTGAAGACATTCTGGATCTGCGACACTTCCCTCCATCAGCTAACACAGATCACGTAGTGCTAACCTTTGGTTTCCGGACTAATGAGCTTCGTTATGACACCACCTTTCCTAGACCTAATGTATGGTGCGCAAACATTTGAAGTGTAAGGGATTGCGCAGTCAGCAAGGATTGGACCGTCGACAGAGACTCACCAATTGAGAACGCACGGAATAGGTTTAGAACTCGATTTGAAGAGGCAGCTACGCCATTAACTCCATGTTCGACTCCACGACGATCCTCACACTGCTTTCATGCAACCTATGTTGTATGAAATATGTATATGATTATTATAACAAAGACATTAAGAGACTATTAGGATGGAGGGGACCCTTATGGGACTTGTTTCTAGACACTAGACTGGAAACATTTAAGACTGAGTACTGTGGAGTCCGTAATCTCTGCAAGACTTTGATTACATGGTCTCGAATGTCCTACCAGAAGCAGCTTGTGACGTATTGCCGAAATTGTCCTAAAAGACTTTGCATTCGTCAGAAGGAAAACTAAAAGAAAAGGCGGAGTTCCCTCTCTGGCGACGGATGAGAAGTCCGATGGTCTGGCGGAATCTAATCTGTCCAAAACGGAATGTCTATCGGATCACTTTGGTGAAGTCTACTCTGTAGATCATGATTATGGAGTGCTCGATAGTGGTGTCAGCACCTTTCAACTATTGGAAACTGTGTTCACAACAAAGGAAAGAGTCTTACAGGTGCTCATTAATATCAAACCTGGGAGACCCTCGGGTCTTGACGAGTTACATCCCAGACTTCTATCTTTGCTAGCAGACATCATTGCTGAGCCAGTCACGGACCTTTTCAATATGTATCTAACTGAGAATTGCACCCCTTAGAGACTGGAAAGATACCATGATTAGCCCAGTTTTTAAGACAGGTGGTCGCCAATTGGTGTCTAACTGTCGCCCTGCGAGTTCAGCTAGCATAGTTGTTAAGACTTTAGAAAAAATAATCCCTGATCAGGTACTTAAACGTGCTGAATCAACCAGTCTTTTGACCCCATAGCAATAAGGTTTTCGCACTGGACACTCCTGTATAACTAGCCACCTTACTGCAAGAGAGGAATGGGTTGCAGCCCGCGATTGCAAACTGCGATGGATGCCATGTTTATAGACTTCAGTGAGTCATTCAACAAAGTGTCGCGTGTGAAATTACTAGGAAAGCTCTCCTCCTTCTGGCTTGATGCTTCATTGCAAGCCTGGGTAGGGGATATTTTGTACGGCAGAGGGCAGAGTTAGGGTAAATGGGATGCTATCCGGGTGGAAGCCTGTGATTAGCGGAGTGCCTCACGTAACAATCCGGGTCCACCACCTTTCTTGTTATATATCGACGAGTTGCCGAAAATGCTCAACTCTTCGGTAGTGTTTTTCGACGATGATGTGAAGATTTGGAGGGCCATACGCAGCGCTGCAGACAGATATGCACTTCAAGCGGATCAAGGTGAACTAGTGGGTTGGTCCAAGCGTTGGTGCCTGGAAATCAACTCTAACAAAAGTGCAATAATGCACATTGGTCAAAGCAACTGTTTCCAGTATTCCGTTGATGGTACACCACTACTCCTAGTCAGTGAACTGAGAGGCTCCGGTGTCGTCATCAGTCATGATTTGGAAACCTCGGCAAGCCGTAATGCCACCCCATCAAAGGGCTTCCGCGTATAGTGGTCCTTCAGCAGAGCTTTCAAACGCTTTGATCAGGGCATGTTCAGAATACTCCGCTCTACTTACGCTAGACCTCACTTGGAATACTTCATTCAGGAGGCCAGCCCATACCAGAAAAAGGGAGCAGACGCACTCGAGCGTGTTTTAAGGGTAGGCACTAAGCTTGTGGCAGGCCTTTGGAGTCTGTCATATGAGGAACGACTAGATCAGCTAAACTTATTCCTACTATCTTACCATAGGACACGGGCCGATCTCATACTGTCATTTCGTGTTCTTAATAATGACTTCGGTAATAATATGTCCCATCTTCTCACCCCACTGGGAGTGACAATCTCCCAGGGGCATCACAACAAAATTCAAAAACCGCGATTGAATCAACTCAGCGTGAATCCGCGTTTCTGCTATCGTGTTGTCAGTGACTGGAACTCCTTGCCTCAGCAATTGGTATCAGCACCCGCTGTCAATGCGTCCAAGGAGAAACTAGATCTTCACAGATAAATCTTCGACAGGGATCAACGCAGTCCAACTGCCTACTATCCTTATAACTAAAAACAAAATACAGCTTGGAATTCTGAGCACATCAATTCCCAAAGAAATATTTTCGGATACGATGAACATTGCATCTGAACGGTGTCTATAACCACAGTATTAAAGGAAATAATATGAAATATTATTATTTTCAAGAGAGTTTAATAGATCAAGTCATTCGCTCCTTTATGAGTTCCAGCTATTCTAATCACCACTGAGAAACCTCTGCGTTGGTGACCCACACAAATTGTTATATCATTATTTGTCCCTTGGGTTCCTAGTAGAGCATAGGGCTTCAGTAGCACATCTCCATTTCACTCTCTTCTCTGCAATCCTTTGAACCTGGCTCCACCACTGCTCACAAGCTTTCATTTCTTCCTCACACGATCTCTCCCATGTCACCCTCGCCTCAAACGTCCAACTCATCGTTTCCTCTTTGGATTCCACTCGACGGCCTGACCTGGCGCGTGATGTCCCCAGTCGGCCTTCTCAGTGTACGCCCAATCCATCTCCACTTTCCTCTGCATATTTGTTGGGTGATAGGTTCTTGTCGGTTCGTTGCTAGCCAGCCAGAGTTCCTTGTTGCTTATTCTTATTATTCCGGCCGCCTGAGCTTCAGCATCGAGTGAGCGTAGACAGTTGTTGATAAATGTCTGTGGTTTGTTTGAAATGCTTTTGGTGACGCGCCAAGTTCCCAAACCACATGGAAGCACTGACTGACGTTGGTGTTGAAAATCCGGATCTGGTTCCTTGTGCCGAGTGTAGCAGATCTCCGCACTGTTTTCAGGTTATTGAAGACCTGTCTTGATTTTCCGATCCTGTCTGGCTTTGACGTCCTCATCTGTGCCACCTGTAGTTGAAACAGTGCTGCCTAGGTAGATGAGAGAGGCTGCTTCCTTTAAGCTTCTCCCGTTGATGAGATTGGAGCTTTTTGTTACTGTTGTTGTTGGTAGGGTATCTCCATCACCTCTGTCTTCTCTACGTTAACGTCAAGTCCCGTCTTCGCTTCCCTGCCCATTCTTTCAACTTGCTGAATTTTGCCTGTAGATCTTGAAGTTTGTGTGATATTAGACAAAAGTCATTGGTGAAATACAAATCCTCTTCCGTAGTCTTTTTATCGATCCTGCTAGCATATCCCCCTCTTCTTGCCCCTCACTGTTTGCTGCATGATCCAGTCCACTACAATCAGGAATATCATGGGTGATAGTAGACAGCCTTGTTTTACTACTGTCTCGACTTCAAAAGTATCACTGAACTTCCAGTTATGAATCACTTGGCATGTGGAGTCTTCATACAGCTGTTAGATGAGGTTAATGAAGATTTGTGGCACTCCGTAGTGTTGGAGCAGCTACCTGCTAAATTACTTCTCGGTCGACGCTGTCAAAGTTCTTTTCAAAGCCGATCAAGTTGAGGTTGAGTTGACCGTTATGCTATGCTTTGTTCTATTATGATGCGCAGTGCAGCGTTGTAGTTTGATCCGCACGTGACTTGTTTCTCTGGAGTCCAGCTTGTTTCGGTCGTAATTCTGAATCCAGAGCATCCACCCTTTAGTCTCTCCAGGATGACACGGATTAATACTTTGCTTGCTTTGAGTGAACAGAAGTATGATTCCGCTCCAGTTCTTGCAAAGACTTATGTCGCCCTTCCTCGGGAGTTTGACAAGGTAGCCCTTCTTCCAGTCAGCCAGCAGGTACCTTTCCTTCTCTCCTTGCAAACCCTCTGCAATGGTGGTGTGAGCATGCCTGCTGTTGTTCCTGAGTCTGCTCTCGGTGCATCTGGAGGGATTCCATCTCGTCCGGCTGCTTTCCCGCACTTCAGTAGCTTTATGGCGTTCAGGACTTCGACGTTGGTTGGAGAGATTGTGTCCACTGGTAGTTCTGTGGTTGGGCTGTTCGCGGCAACCGTAGCCGGCGGAAACAGCCATTTGCTCTACGTCACGGGTATTAAAACGAAATTTCGCTACCTTGCCGATACCGGCGCAGAAGCTAGCATTCTCCCCACACCGACAAAGGAGCGTTATCTTGACCCATCCTTCAATCTTCAAGCCGTCAACGGCAAGGCAATCGCGACATTCGGGAGATTGTATGCCTACATCAACTTAGGTTTACGTAAACCTATCCACTGGATTTTCCTCCTGGTTAACGTTTCTATGCCATTCATTGGCATAAATTTGCTAAACCATCGCGATCTACTCGTTGGCGCTCGCCGTCGACGCCCGACAGATAAGGACACAAAGTTATCTGTTGGCGGCACCACCTATGTAGGTCCGAGTTTAGCCCTCGTTAGAACCAACCAATCAGACGACGCGTACTACCAAGCAGTTGTGAAGAAACATCCGGAGTTGCGACAACCGAAGCACACTCTTCTTTGCATAACCAGCAATGTTATGCATCACGTCGCAACCACAGGTCCACCTATGGCATCTAAAATGCGCCGTCTAGCCCCCATAGGCTCAAAACGGCGAAAAGTGAATTTGACCATATGCTCGGAGTGGGCATTATCAAACCATCAAATAGTCCTTGGGCACCACCATTGCACGTGGTTCCCAAAAAGGATAGCAACGACTAGCGTCCAACTGGTGATTACCGAAGGCCTGATGCCGAAACAATACCGGTGGATAGCCCAATTATCGAAATTCTTGGCGATCTGCCTGGTAATGTATCGTTACAACAACCATCGGCGCAACAGAAAACACGGTCAGGTCGAACTGTCAGGTTCTCGGAGTATTGAAGTAGTATCCAACTTAGTGGTGTAAATAAAATGTGCTAATCATATATTTTTACCTACAAATTTTTTTCCGAGGCACTATTTTTCTCATTTACCGGCAATGCAAAGCTCCTCGTACACTTTGCCTTTTTGTGTCAATTTTTTGTTACCATGTAATGAAACTCTTCTTTGAAAAAAACAGTGTAAATGAGAGTGAACGTTATTTTCGCTATATTTGTATATACATATTTCCCATTTTTACGAAGCGTTTTCATGGTATTAAAGACCTTTATTTATATGCCAGGTGCAACGAGCACTGGACGGAACTTTAAAAGAAACTGAGGACTGCAATCGACGCACTATTCCATCTATGGTATTTTATTCTTTTAATTGCCACGACACCCAGGAATAAGTTCAGACAACCAGGGGCCACTTCATGCAGTGAGCACATAGGAAACGTTTTACCAGTAGAGAAACCACCTGGTTTTAATTCCCGCTGGTATCGTCCTAGGGTCATCATGAAGCCACTAGGGGGGATCTGCAGCGTCACACAGTTCCAAAAAATCAGTAGCATAGGGTTTGACGACATTCAACATTGATGCTGACCCTGATAGTTTAACTGGACTCACTAAGCTGAAGGCACCCGGTCAAGCATCATCACCATTTGGCAAGCTATCGTGTTACCTTGCACTGCTCGTATTCGACTCTCTAGCCAGTTAGTTGGAACGCATCGGTATCTTGGCGCAACCATCCAAATATACTGTTCCATCTGACTACGCTATCGTGTCCTTCCTTGGTCCCGTACTCGTGGGTGTATAACAAGTCCGAATAATTAGTGATTGGTCTTTGCGTCTGTCAAGTTCGCACCAGGACGATTCTCAACCTCTCAACTGGAGAGTCATTTATCTGCTCTGACATTGTCACGCAGATGACATACGCGGGAGCACTGAGTTATGAAGGGGCTGCCATGGTGTCCCCGTTGGCGTCGAGGGCTCCCTTTCATGCAGTGGGAACCAATCTCCTCCTATGGGATCATGACAGCAAGGTCCAACTCGGAGAGAAGGAAAGTCGAAAGCATACTGTGCTTTGCTACACTACGCACCTACAAATAGTGCAGATGGAGAGAAGAAGGGGAATTCTACAGACAACTGCAGTCAGTGCTGGACTTCGCCCTAGTTGGTGGTCTCAAGGTTTTTATGGGTGACGTGAATGCCAAACCTGGAGTAAACAACATAAGGACAAAATCAATCATGGGTCGAGAAGTACCCGGTGAGATGGATGAGGATGAGGAACCCTTTGCAGACTTCCTGGCATTCAACGATCTGGCGATTGGAGGCAGTGTGCAAATACCGCAATATTCACAAGGCAGCGACATGGATTTGATTACACCACATGGACACACTAAAAGTCCGATCGACTTCATCTTGATGTGAAGAAAGCACAGATGCAGCCTACTGGACACAAGATCAGATCAAGAAAAGGTGCAGATGTAGGTTCACATAACTCACTGTTTAGTGCAGTGCACCCTCAAAATCAAGTTGAAAGCCTTCACAAAAGTAGGTGACAGGCCACAGTTCAAGTTCAACACTGAGAACAGAAACTGAACTGAAAGACGAAACTACAAAGGACATATCACACCAGCTGTCAGGACAAAAATGGAGGACATTAGGCGAAATCCCTGAAGGAACCTGCATGGAAGGATATGAAATGGCAGTCAACACTAAACCTCAACCTCACCAGTTTTGAAAAGCCCATCAACAGCGCCGATCGAGAAGTAATCTGGAAACTGCTTCAACCTTTATCAAGCCCGTTCAACAGCTATATGAAGATGATACGTGCCGAGTTATTCATAGTGGAAAGCTGAGTGACTCATTTGAAGTGAAGACAGGAGCAAGACAGGGCTGACACCTACTATCATCGATGATCTTTAGTGTGGTCGAGTGGACTGGATAACGGGACAAAATGCGAGGCATGAGAAGATGGACGTACGATGGCTGGACCGATGAAAGACCTCTGAAAATTTCGACTTCACCCATGGTGATTTACGTCTGATGCCTTGTCGCACAAACTCGAACGTCTACAGGCAAAAGCAACAGTTTCACAGTAGAAGCGAGGAAGTGAAGATGGGACTGCCCTCAGGTTAACGTAGAGAAGACAGAGGTGATGGAGATACCCTACCAACAACAACAGTAACAAAAAGCTCCAATCTCATCAACGGGAGAAGCTTAAAGGAAGCAGCCTCTCTCATCTACCTAGGCAGCACTGTTTCAACTACAGGTGGCACAGATGAGGACGTCAAAGCCAGACAGGATCGGAAAATCAAGACAGGTCTTCAATAACCTGAAAACAGTGCGGAGATCTGCTACACTCGGCACAAGGAACCAGATCCGGATTTTCAACACCAACGTCAAGTCAGTGCTTCCATGTGGTTTGGGAACTTGGCGCGTCACCAAAAGCATTTCAAACAAACCACAGACATTTATCAACAACTGTCTACGCTCACTCGATGCTTTTGTCTTTTGTCAGTTGATATATACGTACATATATGTTACTCTCTTGATTATTTGCATCTTGATTTCTCATGCTTATCAGCATCTTCATGACTTGCTAACAGTCTATGATTATTGTTTATCAACACCCCATCACTTGATTAGTATTTAAATTGAGTTGTAAACCCACATATTAGTGAAGAGCTAAAGGTGGAAGACCTAACGGAAAAGGAATATATTTCTTCTCTCAATCAATCATTTTTCAGAAGATATCGTATGCTCAGAACTGATATCAGGATCCTATTGAGAATACTTCTTTCGATTGAAGATACATCGATGATAGAATAGTCTCAAGTATTACATGAAGTTACGCTGTTTTAATTTCAAAATGATCAAATATTATACAAGAGGGCATATCCTTAAAATGTGTAGATGAGAAAGATACTTGCTTTCCGTCTGTAATGCATCGATTGATGGGTCGATACGATGATCTGCCTATGAAAAAAAATACTTAGACCGGAAGCTATCTAAATTGTTGCAGTTTTACTTAGTACAAGTAAGGCAAAGTTGTGTACTTGTTCAACAGGATTTAACGAATGCACATTAAATACACTTTATAAGAGGAACTAAATATGCTGACAAAAACGTTGGTTGAGGACAACTGTCCGTAGAAATTTACCAACCGGCGTTAAAAAATCCAGAAATATGGTGCATTGTGTTGCAAAGAAAGAAGCATTTGTATGCAATTTCGATTCAAGGCTGACTGTCATGGTTTGACGTCTAGAAAGAGACTAAATGCTTCCTTTGGAAAGATGCGCTGTGCTCCTGATCTCCAAAGAACTGAAAACTCAGTTAAAATGTCTTTCTTACTCCTTGGAATATGTGAATCATGATATCGTCTCCCACTGTACTTATGAATTTAAATATATATATGTAGGGGCAATAACTACTGGGAGAACTCCTTGAGTGGTTACAAAGCAGACTAAATCACCTGATCGGATTAGTGCTGGTAACAAGTATCCAAGAGTTCCTCGATCCTAAAACATACCATTGAGATACGTCATAAAATAAACGTCTGCACTTGTTTCAGCTCCGTGTACAGAACATCCTGGAGATACATACTCAAAGTTATAGACGTCTTAAGGGGTTGAGAGTTTAAACAAGCTATCTGCTTCACTAAATGATTTTATTATGAAATTAATCATTCCTTGCCTAGTTCGGCTTAGAATTCAGAGTTGTTTTGTATTGTTGACTTTCATTGCTAATCCCATCTACAATTTAGTCTTTTCACTTGAACTTTATCAATTTATCAACCCAAAAATACTTTCCTATTACCCTTCATACCAGTATCTAAGTGTACATTTGGTAACATGGTTCGAAATGTTTCTCAAGTACATCACATGATTCAGTCGAACTACGCCTTTATTATTTGCTTCATTATTTTCCTGCATGTTGCTTAGAATTTGTTTTCTCTCTCGATGAGTTCTGTTTTCGATACCACGTAACTGTATGTAGTTGTTTCCATACTAATGCTAAATTTATATTGAAACCAGTTTCTGTTATTAGCATTGGATATTAATTAACACATCACGTAAGAACTCGAATTCTATGCCTTTTGTCTTCTGGTTATTCGGTTGTCAAATTGATTATGTTTATGTTTCTTCATCAGGATAACTCAGGATAACGTATTAACTTCTGGGCTAGCAGAGTGCATTTCAGTTACATGTCTTTGTTCAACTTCAAGGTTATCTGAGGAAATTGTAGATATACAAAGCGGATTTTTTGAACTTTTCTGTCTTTCTTCAGGTCTTCCAGCACCGTCGAAATCGGATGTTCCAACAGAACCACTGATTTAACCAAGAGCTCTGTTCCTTTATCTGCTAATCATAAAGTTGTGGAAATGAGTTGACCACACAGGCATTCATTTTTTCCCTTCTTTAGGAAAGTAAAAAGTTTCGCGCATTCAGCAAAACAAATCGGAAAGCCGGTTAAGATCCAAACGCAGATAAATGTTCAAGAAGTACGAGTTTGCCTTATATAAACAGTTGATGTCAAATGGTTTTGGATGCTGAAGTGTTATGATTCAGGTATCAAAATGGTTGAGAACGGCCTAAAAAAAAGCAACATAAATCTACATGATAAGATGACACTATTTTATTTCATGTGATTCTCGTCAGCTGTATACAACCTGAATAATCACATAAGTAGTCACTTTGGTAAGCTATAGAACATTTTATATGTAAGATCTCAAGCTTGTTCTGACTGGCTGAAGCCGTTGTAATCCGACAAAATTGGCCCATACAAGGTTTTGCCAAAGAGAGAACTACCAGTTGTTACTGACCTAGTACTGGGTGAATTTTCAACATTTTATCTTTTTCACTTCATTTTATGCTCATCATTATCTAGATCCATGATAACTATTTCCCATTATTACTGTGTTTCTTATTGGTACGCAGATCTCTTTCACGTATCTATCTATATTTTTACATAGTTTGACATGATTTCGTGACTACCTCTAATCATTTGTGAACTTATCTCACTCATTCAGCAACATTCCTTATCATGCCTTATAAAAAATCTCTTCTGTCTGACTTAATTTCATTTTATTAGTGTTGCTTCGGTAATAAGAATTAAAAGATATTTCTTTCTGACCTTCAAAGCGCTAAATGACTTTTAAGTATGTTAAGATTTGTTACAGTAATCATTTATTCGGGCTGCACACATGCTCAGAACTTACTGTGATTCTAGTCGCTGGAAATACATAGTTAGAACATGAACTTCTGTCACTTCTTTTAGTTTAACGGTACTGTGTACTTCAAAGCAGAATTGTTCTACATCTTACTCAGTTATCGCTCCTTAGTTTTCATATATATTTTCTAGTGAGCGGTTTGTACGGTAACTACAGTAATCAAGCGTCTGGAATCCTATGATGTTAGCCAGATGTGAGTAATCAGCAGGAAGCCCTGGACCTAGGTTTCATGATTGTTGGCACTCATGAGCTAGGGGTATCTGTAACGTCGACAAAACTGAGGTCCCACCTGAGATCCAAACCCACGTCACCCAGTGTTGCAGTGAGAGAGTACCAAGAAGCATTAAACCAATGTCCAGGGCTTTCTGTCAATTGCCTTCATCGCGCTGATGGGTCTCCAAGTTTATTAGTCGCATTGCAAAGTGTTCAGCAGAATTTGACCAACATTTAGGACTAGATAACTCGAAGTTGGTTCCCCTCCAGTGGTTGGTCAATGTAGACTATCATGTTCCTGAATATTTCGACCTTCTTAAGATATTTTTATTAAGTAATGTCTGTTTGAACTAAGATACACCTTAATACAACTTGAAAAAAGCTTTAGATGTATTTCAAAACTTTTAATCGTGTAAAATGTGGCATACTATTACACAGTAAGGAAAGGTTAATTTTGTTTAAGCAATAGTGTGAACACGGATGAATTTGTTTGATGCAAAGTTCTGTATATTACCTGTCCATAAGATAGTAACATTTATGTGCTATCTACTGAAGTCATTATCTGCACGGTCAAGTGCAGATGTTCATATACAAACTTCAGAACTAAGTGCTTATTACCTTTCTGAAAATAAATCGCATGTTGACTTTCATTGAGTTTTATAATGGTGGTCACGATTGTTCGTTACTTTCTACCCCATCTGTCATTCTCAAGGAAGACCTGTGCTGAATTAAGAAACATTGTATTCAGATATTTTGAATGACAAGAATATAAAGCAGAAAGCTTGGTACAAGCGCAAAGTCTTTGCCTTTTGAAACAAAAAGACAACCTATAAAATGGAGGAAATTCGGTGTTAAGAGGACAAAACTATCACCTCTTGAACAGTGAGAATTGCTAAACTGAAAAACGTTCTTTATCCATACCTAGGAACACAAAAATTAAATCTACACTCAAAGTTATCGAATGGCAGTTGTTGATTCTTTAATTTGGTGTGTAAAATGTTTCCACATAATCTGGAAAATAAGCTGCATGAGCGATGATAGTGATATCATGCTGATTATACTGATCTCTTCTCGTACTCAATCATGTCGTTGTCATTGGTGTTAACTGATCCGAATGGCCAAATGTAACAATTACGGAACTTTTCTCGTCATGCAATCATGAGGGTTTTCAGCCATGAAGGAATACATCTTGTTCTAATGTTTAACAATGGAGATAATCTGTCGATAAAAAGCGTCAACCATTTGATTTGATACAGTGTTGGTTACAGTTTGTTGAATGATTCGGTGTGAAAATTTTCATGGATGTAAAACGTATTATTGCATAAGAATATTGAAGCAGCTTCTGAAATCCAGATACTTTAGTCGAAAAATCCTTCTTTTTAATGAAGTTAAAACTCATAAGGTAATTGGCCGATACTGGTTGTACGAGACTTTTACTCCAGCCTCCATGAGGCTGGCTTGCAGAAGCATATATGTCTCACCGTCATTTCTGAGAGATAACGCCTCTCAGCTGCTTCTCTGAAGTCAGTAGTCTGAGACGCAACATAAGAAAGTTTTTATAGCGCACTAAATAACACCTCATAGTATAGTTAGCTATAGAAAAAACAAATAAGACTTAGGTCTCAACTTAGTCCCATTTAGTAATAGCAGGATTCTAACAAGTGAGTCTTGGGTTCGAATCCTGTTTTGTCCCAGATTTTCATTTCACCTTCAATCATCACCAACTAGCAATGTTAATTAACAGCTCTTTTATCCATTATTTAACTGAAATCTTATGCAATATATTATTACATAGTTTTGACCCTATAATCAACTAAATGTACAGTTTAATTATCAATACTCGTATTCATGTAACCCCAGTTATGCATATGTTTAACGGCTTGAAACATAGTACTGAGAAGTAAATCTCTAAGAGGTATTCACGAAAATAAGTATTTGCTAAACTTCCTGTCTTTCTAATATAACTAAATCTATAGTTCAGAAACATCTGTCCTTCATTATATACTCATCTTCATTTCATTTGTTGAATCCAAACAATATTTTTCATGCAGGAATGTGTTTAATCGGGCGCAATAATGAAATGCCTGAGAAACGACAGCTTTATGTAAGTTGTGAGATGGATCTGAGTTTGGATTTGTAAGTAAGACAAAACCCTGTCACAAATGGTTGAGAGGTCAGATTGTTTGAGTTTAGTCGAAGCGCAGATATCGTGAAGGAGATGAGACCAACAATCTGCTGCAAGCGATAAGAATTAGTCTCCTGAAAACCGCCGAAGCGATCATCATCATAATCATAAAATATGAGCAAGACAATCTCACTTATTTATTTGTTTTTCTATGACCCTCTATTAACGTAGAAAGTCTACAATTCAGATTTTCAATCACTCGACTGACTTGTACATGGTTTTCGCGTTTAAGTTTGTGAAACGTAATAGATCTGTTGATCCTCAGATCTGTTGACAATCTGAATCCTTGTAAAGCTAACTGCAATGGAATTTTTTGTCAGGCTTTAAATTCGTGTAAGCATTAAATATCACATTTTCCAGCCCACACCTTTGAAACTAGTTCACTGTCTCAAAAGAATGAATTTACAAATTCCGTCATTTTGACCACTGTAAGCAGCGAAACAAAGTCAGAAGCCCAAGCTTAATTATATCTATGCATAAAGAGCTGTTGTTGATGCACTGAATGAGATTTCATCCATCGCTCTCAGTGTACATCACTGAAGTAGTTTATTTGTTTTCAATGCTTCAGCAATTTGTTTTTGTTATTGTATTTCACAGTGAATCGGTCAAGTTTCTTCTTTATGGAAAAGCTGTCCTTGGTGAGACTATTTGAGATAGGCGTGGTCTTTTGCAGAGTTGCAGTATTGATACGAGAAGACGATTGAAGGCAAAAATAACACATCTGGGTACAACACAAGTATATGATTATTTAGAAACAACGTCAAATCTCAGCGTTTATCACTGTAAACTCTAGTCTATTTGCAAGTTAGGTTAACCAATTAATATTCTCGATAAGTATCTACCTTTGATCCTGACTTGCATTAGTCAAAGATAATGGTTTCCTGTAATTGTTTCTTAGAATTAATTATTGTAAATTGTTTTAAGGTTTCGGTTAGCTTAAAAGTAGATCTGATTTTGCACTAACGTCGTTTAAAGTTTATTTTAAGTCTGCAGGGCTCAGGGCAGTTACTAAATCCTTCAGACAGGCTCTTCATATCCTCAATCGTTCCAGTTTTTTATGCGAACAAAGTAATCGACTTAAACGTTTACCTATTTGTTGTCCCGCATGACCCACGTGACAGTTGAAACTTCCATTTATATATATATATATATATATATATATATATATATATATATATATACATACTCCTAAGCATATTGTGACGGGGATAGGATTTGAAGTTAAAGTAATGAATTACTGCGGCTACGAAAGGATTTTTTGAGCGTGAGAATGTTTTTTTTCAACATATACAAAAGAACAACTGTGAAATATCTTTCTTAGGAGAGTTTACCTAAAATTATCAGCGTTAAGACTATGTTTACACATTTATCTATCAGCCTAGTATATCATCATAAATAATACATGCTACATAAATGTAAATAAGAATAGGATGATTTCAGAATTTATCGTTTCCGCTATATGACAACTTACATTGACCAGTGATCACGGTTAATGTGAAGTTCATAATTTTCAAGGAACCAAACCTTGAGGACATTTTTGTTCCTTCAAATTGATGGATAACATATGCATCGGCATCTTCATATGATAATCAATAAAAACAAGTCAATATTAATGAAATAAAGTATATTTTTGAATGTTATAGGGACAGAAAGAAATAATTTACAGAAAATAAAATACACAACAGTTGAACCAAAAAAGGCATTCCATACAACGATGATGCCTTTTAGTGAGAGACGAAACCTGGATTGCATTTCTATTCAAACAAATGACATCCAGGTTACCAGCCTAGTGATGCATTGTTTGAATTACTAGACGTGACTGTTAGCTATGTTCAACTCCACTTCAATCACTAAATATTATGAGGAACACGGAAGTGTTTGCAATTTATCCCAATGATTATCCAACAAGGTTTAATTTAATCTAAATATAAAAGGATGTTAACACTATTTACATCTATCAATAAAGTTATCTGATAGTTGCAATCGAACACGTTTATTTAACATTGATGGTTGTTTTGATTTCGGGGATACTGAAGTGAGTGGAAGTCTGTTGAATGCATTAATGCTTTGGCTACTTTGAGTAAAACGTACAGGTAGTGAGTATCTAGTGTTTAATGATGATGATAACAAATTTATTGTGTCATAAGTAAAAAAATCCTCTTTAGTTAAATTTGAAGTTGAATTGCGCCGACTGTTGGCATACGTATAGCTATCATATCTAATATGGTTATAATTATCATTGTTAATATTACTACCTATAATTTTATCGTTGTTATGACTACCAAAAGAGCAGCTATCTTTAGAAAATATCACTGATTTTTCATTTTCCATTTGAAGACAGTCATGTTGAGCATGGCAACTGTATGAGGACAGTGTTGATTTACACACTGAAGTTGAACATGAACACTGATCAAATTTGTCATAGTCTTCTGGAACTGAAACGGACGCGATGACTGACTTTGTCGCCATTGGTTTTAATTGACTAGTGCCTTTACACTTAAGTGAACTAATACTCTTATTATTACTAAGTAGTGTATGTCCCTCATCCTTTTTCTTATATTGATTGCCTTGCATGGCTAATGAGTAAACTTCTTTACGGTATATAGAATGTCTAGTTTTATATAGACCCACATCAATATAATTAAATGTTTGATCTGGAGTCTGGTTCAAAATTAATTGGAAAATATTATCTTGAATTGATTTTGGTAGTAACAATGTTGCAATCATAATTAGGAGTATGAAGGCCATCAGTGATACTAAGGCAATTAGACCTGGTTGGAGTTCCACTTTTTCTGAATTAACGAGTGACATGACTGAATTGTTTATATTTGATGTGTTGTTTATTGAAATGTTTTGAATGTTGTATGTTTCTAAAGTATGCAGAGCAATCATTATTACTACATTGATTCAAAATGTAAAATAATGTTGTGTGCTTTGGTCAAGAAGTATCTGAAAACAAGAAAAACGGTAAAAGCATGCACAGTTATGGAGGAGACTGATATAAGTTAAGTTGTGGACTTTTCAAGCTTCAGTATTCAACAGTTATTGAAAAGTTATTTTATCTTCAAACTACTGAATCTGATGACTGGAAGCATTCGGTCGACTGGAAAGATTTTTCGCGTCTGCCTTTCCAACCATTGACTATATTTGTTGACAGACAAAAAGGATGATTTTACTATGATGCTTGGTGTAACAGTACCGGAACAGTTTTGTTCCACTGAAAAGATAGATGTATATGATACAAGTTATTTAAAGTAAACGGTCACACTTTAAACTAAATAACATGGGAATTAGAAAGTGTAGTGCTGAAATGCACATTATTTTCTATGTAGTTCTACTTGTCCAGCTGATGGGAATATTTTAGTCCAGGTTCCACTTTTTCAAAGAACTACGTCATTTGAAAATAGATTTCTTGTAATAATGATGGATAGTGGCTAGCAGTGGAATTTGGAATGCACGTTACGTCTTACTTTGAAATCTTCAGCTGGATGTACCGCCTCCTAGTGAGCGATGTTGTCTCCATTAAGACTAGAACGCAAGACCGATTGCTTCAAATGCCAGAGAGTTATCCAATACAATAGGTTTCTTAGATGACATAGATTTCGCTGTCATTGTTTTTCAAGTCAATGCAGTAAGATTTATTTATGAAAATTTATTTTTATAAAATGAATTGAAACATGTCATACAGGTAGATTGTTCGAAGAACTTGCATCACGAATTAATAAGATGAGGTAGGTGCTAAGCAAAACTTTCGCTATCACTTAAGATATATGTCCTGTCAGACTAAGAGTTTGAATAAGACAATATATAATCAGCTTAAATGATGCAAATAAATCCTAGATAATTTGAACCTATTAATCCTTTACTCATTGAACTGTGAGCCGCTGTGGTTTGCACTTTGAAAGGTAGTTTCTGACTGTTACTCTATCCAAAAAAGTTGTTTCAAGAAATTACTACACACACAGTGAACTAATATTAGGAAACAGCTAAATCGTGTAAATGAAGTAGTCATATAAACAATTTTATGAAGAACTTAGGATATTATACGACAGGAAACGTGTAGTAAAAACAATAATGCAAGCTATGAAAGTAATAAAAGCTTCTGTGGAACTGTACAAGATTTACCCCCCAATGATAATCAATTTTATAGCCGGAAATTATTGATTTTCAAGAAATCAGTCAATTAAAGTCAAATGTAGTTTTAACTGCTGTTACTCAAGCAGCATTGAAGAGAATAAGCTGAAATACTGATGTGCACGTAGATAAGGGTGAGCAAGGTTAATTTCATATTGTGGCTGATTTCATTCTTCAAAACAATCGGTCTAAATGAAACTCAGATTTATTTAGTCTGCACTAAACAGAAAACTTATTAACATATGTATGTTTATTCATCCAAACAAATTCACGTAAAGACATTAAATGTTTATTCTACGCCAGATGGTTGATATTCAATGGCTTTATTCAAAATGAAAAATAAAAGATTCGAAGAGAAAGAAGGCGCGTAAGGAGGAAGAAAATAATTATCAAAAGTAGTAATATAATAAACCTCTTAATTCCGTCGACAAAACATCTATTGATCGATGGGATGGATACGAAGGCAAATAATCAAATTCTCAATTGAGAAAAAATATGGCAGGAAACATTTTGTTTAAAAATCATGAAAAAAACTAGATTTTTAGGCAGTAATACTGAATAAGAAAGAAAAGCAAAGAATGGAAAAGAGAATAAAACTGGTCCTTCCTATGACTGTCAGCATTTTAATAAAAAAAATAACAATTGTCGTTGAAACCGACTGAAATAGTCGCGGGTTGGTAGACTAGTATTTTGAAAAAAGTGACGATTGAAGGTGAAATAAAAACCCTGGTCGCAGCAAGCTTCAAACAAACGGATTCCAGATTCCTGGTTTAATTTCAAAGTCTGTTTTTCTTAGCAGCCCAGTTTACACACTAGGCCAAAGGGAATGAAGTCTGTAGAAGTGTCCATCAAAGTATTTATTACTATACTTTGGAAATTTTTATCACCGTGACATATGGGTAGTTTGATATCTATCGGCAAGTTACTTAGCTCGGTAACTACAGCACAAAACAGTACAGTTTTGCTGAATTTGATGACTTCCTAGAAAAAACTTAGGATACCAAATGACTGTTTCAGATTTCGTTTCTTCTGTTCTAACCCTTTCCAGTGGTGGTGGGGTTCCAATGTTACCTGTTACATTTGTGAAGTTTTATCGCTTACAAACATCGATTGAGTATTTAAATTAAGGGTAACCAGCTGGGTGTTAAATTCGGTGTG
Source organism: Heterobilharzia americana (assembly GCA_944470555.2). Lineage (NCBI taxonomy): Eukaryota > Metazoa > Platyhelminthes > Trematoda > Strigeidida > Schistosomatidae > Heterobilharzia > Heterobilharzia americana. The sequence goes on along the minus strand of OX104134.1, from coordinate 109,640,510 downwards.
ATATCTAAATGTTTCCACTCTCCTTGCCTTAGAACGTCATACCACTGGATTTTTTCATAATTTTATGCTCCACTTAGCTGATCCTGGAAAATTGGTTCATTTCTTACTAATAACCAAATAGGGTTAAGTTTGAAAATTTAAATTTAGGACTTGAAAAAATAACCTTCATCCTAACCACATACTTGTGAAAATTTCTATATTAGGTTAAAATGCCAGTTTTCTTCGAAGATAAAAGCTTTCAATTTATTTCTTGCTTTTAGTATCATACCAATTGTGAACTTGTAGACAGATGGTTTGAACGCTCCGGATTGTCGTTCTAGCATTTGTGAACATGTGACTAGATGTAATCAGACAGCACTAGATATTGCTCTGTTACTTGCAAGCAAATGTTATACACACAAATGGGATATGCTGTATGACAAGTAGACTTGGTATGCTAACGAGGAAGCAAACTTAAACTAAAGTGTAAGGAAGTTTCGTTCGACCTTATTAAAATATCCGTGACAGTCGATAGAACGTCTTCATCTTCTTCCAAAGTTTGCTTTATCATGTTTTTGGATATTATGCAGTTTAATATCCTAATAAATCTGCCAGTCGTCTAAGTATACTATGGGCCATAACTCATAGTTTCAAGGGATACAGAGTGGAAAGATTTCAGATATATTTACGGATTGTTTTTGGGCTTTATATTTGTCATAATTGTAAAACCTTACAAATTACAGTAATCTCAAAAAATGATGGAATGCAATAAATGAATAATAGATAAAAAGATATTTGACAGATAAAATCAGCGTGAAGTAAACAAAGAGAATGATATCCATTTCACCAAATACCATCCTAAACAAGTGATGAACAAAATGCATTCACTTTGATTACATCATCTTTTTTCAGGTCTGTTAGCATTTTTCAGTGTCATCTAGAAAAACATTCAGCTTTAAAGTGATCAAATGAAGAAAGACCCTTCAGTCCTCACTAGTTGGGTTCTCAAAAGAAATCAATGTAATTTTTTATTTCTAAGCCAATAATCATGTGTAACCCTGTTAAAAGCTTCCTGAACAATTTCCTCATACCTATGAATACAGCTGTCATGAGTTAAAAAAACAATAGATCCTGACATTGGTACCTCAATAGAAGATAAAGTTTTTCTTTATTTCACGTTTCACATAAAAGCGATTGGCTCACTCCATTTCCAGTTGTGTTCCTATGTGCCTGTCAATATTGGGAATTGAATATGCTAAAGACGCATACAGACGAAACTGCTTTTTAACTACTCCATGAAAAGCATGGAGACAGTAAGTGTTTTATAAAAAAGGATTTCCTGAAAACATCTAAATAGAGCAAGAGTGTTGTAGTACAGTTATTCGTATATCCAGAAAACTTTTTAACTTGGAGATTTATTCAATGGCTTTTTTGTACGTATTTAGGATAGATTTTAACCACAGCTTGTTTAGAAGCAGTAGCAGGAGGTAAGCAAAGGTTTAACTTTTAAGCCGAATGAGACATATTTATGCGTCATCGGATGGCTTCCACAAAATGCCTGACAAAATGCCTTTCGAATTTGAAACTGAAGCGGAAAATTGAAAGCATACAGAAACAAAAATAAAACACATCTTAATTCTAAAGGTAAATATTTTTAACGGTGTCAGATAATTACTTATTTCTGTCTAAAGTAAGCAAATAAGTATATAATATTACTGGACCTTGGATGAATTCACAAATTTTAGCAATATATCCTATATTCACAGATCAAACCAGCTCATCATATTATCAGATAGGCTTCTTCTGAACTATATCACGTAACGAGTCAATTATGTATTTAAGTTGGTCTTCGTCACGGACTGACAGCATTTGGAAGAACATTGGAAACCTGAGGGTACTGGACAGCTGTTTCGTCTGGCACGGGGCTCCTCAGTAATGAGCGCCCATGACCTCACTAGCAATGGAACCCAGCACCTATAGGTTCTGTGGCCAGCAAGTTACCACTAAGCCCCTGGATTCAAATCCAATGGTTCATATTTCCTACTTCTATCAGTTCACGATATCTCCATTCAATGCCGTCGTTGACTTACTGTCTTCATGTTCAACTTGGTTGACCCCAACAGTCACGACTTATTATTGGAAGTTCGGGAATCCCCTCACGAAGCTAGTCACCAATGACCACTAAATCAATTCGATTTAAAGGTTTGTGGAATTTGTTTATTGACTCCAGGTTGATATTCGTTGGTAACTTACTAACCCTTGATACTGAAAGTCTTGCGTTCGATGTTTGATGGGGTCATGCATACGTCGTGCTGAGGAGTCCCATACTAGGATGAAAAAGCTGTACAGTGCCCTCAGGTCTCCAATATTTCTCTAACTGATGTCAGTCCATAACGAATACCAACCTGAAATCAATAAATCAATCCCCACAAACCTCAGAAATGAATTAGTTGTATTTCAAACAGCTGGTTTTCGTTTATTTCAGCATGAATTGCTTGCGGGTAAATGATGAGATAGAATGAATATCTGAGTATTCAGTGTGTTTTGTCACTCGTTACACTTATAAGAAAGAATTAAGGCCAAATGAAATCAATCTTTAGTTTGGTATTCATTTATTTTATTCATGATTTATTTTGATGCTGAGTATTTTCGCAATGTTCGTTGTTGTGTATTTGATGCTTACAGTAGTACTTTTCAACACGGATAATTAACTATAGTTTTACATGGATATGGCTATTTCTCGAAAACTTTGATACTAAAAGATGTGAACACAAGAAATGTGTCTCATAGCTTTGAGGATGGAAGATGGTATGCACAACTATTATACAGAAAATAAAGTTGAGTAGTCAAACACATTCTATTCTTATACCATATCCGCTTAACTGATACCTTACAAATTCCATTCAAGCATATAGTTACTTCTGGTTTCTGTTCACAAATGAGAATGTTCACTGACGTAAATGCTGATGAAGTCATCTAGTCTAGTGATGAAACGTCCAAAACTTCATGTTCAGGGGACATAAAAAGAATTATAATCTTCATCTTGAGCCACAAGTCTTTTCTATTGTCTGAAGCAACTTTCGTCGCAAATGTTAATCTAAGCAAAAGAATAAGAAAGTATGGAAACTAAAGCGGCATCAAATAATCCCCCTTATTTATCATCTGACATAGGCAGTTATAGTCTTCGTATCCAAACATCAAATGTTAGTTAATAGATTTAACTCAACTGCTGCTGGCGGCTGGCGAAATCTCAGCTTGGATACAGAAGGCCCGACTGGCATCTGGTAACTTGTATCACCTGTGGCGCTGACTGACGAGATATCCAACTATCTATCACAGGACAAGTATGCTGCACTGCAGCCCGTTCTTTCCGATTTTACAGCTATGAGACATGGCCGTTACAAGTAGAAAACTTAAAGCGGTAACAGGGTTTCGATCACAGATGACTTCAGAGCATTGCTAGCGCTTGATGGAGTTGCCGTGTGAGCAACATTGAGGTCAGGGGGATGGGGACAAGGCAAAATAGGCAAGCGATTTGATGAGGTTATGAACCTTCATTGACTGAAGCGCCTTGGACATGTGTTACACCGTCCAAGTCACTGCCTACCTTGGTGTGCCATGCCAAGGGAAGTAGGATAAGGTTGATAGCAGCTTCCGGATGTCCAGAACAAGATGCAATACCAGTTGATGAAGTCCCTTACTGTTGGTTTGAGTCATGTCGGTAAATGTAGACTATCCGTCTTGGGGCCCCGGTAAGGCAGGAATCAGTGGTCAGAGACTTGGTTACATGGCTGAAAATCGGCCACAGTGGCTTAAATTTATTCACTTCTTGACATCTTTTAAAGCCTAAGTATTAGCACTAATCTTTATTTTCCAATTGCTTTTTCTTCACACACCTTTGTCTAGTTTGATATTAGTCTTTTCCTACCTATTTGTATACTATTGTGAAGAGTGACAACTTGAGCGGATGCACCTATGTTTGAGGTTCTACGCTGATTTTATCAGTTAGTTAATCGTTCAACCGCTGTGTTCACAAATTATTTAGTGGAAACAGGAGGTTGGGATCCTTGATCTGTAGAAATGAAACCGATGTAGCTTTTTTCTCAGAATACACTGAAAATAATCAGATGTTATGACCAACGTTTTTTGTCTTTCATGGATATTCATTAGTTTTTTTGCCTTGTTCATACCTAGGTGAAATGTCAGCTATATGTAGGCCTTAATTAATCACATAAATGTGATTATTACTCAAATGCGTTTATACACTAATTTAGAACATAACGAGTTTTCCAGCTCAGATTTCTTTGCATTCCGAATTTTTAATACTTCACACTTCTCCTTTAGAATACGGTCAAATTATGCAGCAAAGTATGGTGTTGAACTGAATGATGACTTTTGGAATCCATACTACTTTATGAAGTAAATTAAAACCCATGGGACAAGTGGAATGATTCTAGGGTGTGTGAAGCTCACTGTGCGGTTTGTTTTAGAGAATTTGGGTCCCATTAGCAGTGTAGGACATATCAGTCTATATGAAGGTGTCATCAATCCTATCGATAATGCTCCTGAAATATGGTTAGAAGATATGTACGTAAAGCTGGCGATATCAAATGTCGTGGCAAAATGAATGTTTTCTTTAGCTAGCTTGCAGGCGCTGTTAGTGAACACTTAAAGGTAATTTTCTCTTGCAGTTGAGGTAAAGGCAGGACGAGTATTTTTCATTTAATACAACTTTGATGATTCAAGCTTTTTCTGAAAAGAATTTTTACTTAGATCGGTCAGTTGGGAGTAGCGTATCCCATACTTTATAATCATGAGTGCTGGTCTAGTTCGATTGATCGTTTCTTGATAAAGTTGGCAAACTTGAAGACTCAAGATGTCTGTACACTTTGATTGATCTCAGTTAGTTCAGAGAACGGTGAGGTGAGTTGGTTAAAGGTAGTAGGCAGGTAGACGTGAACCTAGGTTTTGTGCTTGTTGACACCAGTCAGTAGAGACCGTGTATAACTTCAAGAGGACCATTTTCACCTAAGAGATCCAGAATTTTGTTCTAAAAAGTCACTTGGTAGCGCTTCTGACTGCGGCGCCATTGTCATATGTTACCTTGACGTTAGAGGTGTTCCATGATGAAAAGTACTAACAAGTACAAAAACTAAATGAAAGATTCCTGCTGATTGTCTCCAACTAAAACCTTTGAAATAAATCTGAGCATGATCGTCGCAGTCAAGCACTTGTATTTAATTTTGCTTGTCAGGAAACGTCACTCCTAAATCTTGCTTCTTAGAAATGAACCTCACCATTGCCAACTCACGAATACAATCGCAATGGAGTATTTATTTTCGCTCATTATATAGCCTTCAATTTGGTATATGAGAAACTAAACGAAAACAGATTTATTTTGTAGGTGAATAGTCAAAGGAACGTTGAAAATGCTTACGTTTGAATATATTTCTCATCCCCAACTACCATACATTGCATTTATGTGTTAAGTCAAAATTAGAAGAAATAACTTTCACGTGTTAACATAAAATGGTTATTACCAATGATATCTGAAGTTTACGTTACGTGATATACGTTCACAGAGTGGCCTTAAATACTATCAATTTCAATCAACATAGTGTTGAGTTTATCATGCAATTACTCATAGCACTTTCGAAACTAAACAGTGATTAGTCACCTATAAGTTGGACAAAAATGAAGTTTAAAAGTTGGATGAGTTTGGGATGGACTGAAGAAATGTGAAGGTTATGCACACTGTGATACTAGTATGTATTAACTGTTCATATTTATTATGAACATAATTTAAGTCTATAAAATGACGTTTCAAGATAATGTTCATAAAGGACCGGTATCAGTTAGAGAACCATTGCAAACCTGGGAGCATTGGACAGCTTTTTTATCCTATTATAGGACTTAACAGTAGTGTGCACCTATGACACTATCAGGGAGTGAACGCAGAACCTTCAGCTTCCACGGCCAAGACGCTGACATTGAGCCACTGGGTTGCATTCCCATGGTCTAGGTTTTCTTGCTTCTTTCAGCTCGCCATGTAGTGCGACCTTCATCCTACGCCTTCGTTTAATACCTGTCTTCACATTTGACTTGCTGTGCCCCACCTGAAGTTCTAATAATAAGTCATGAAGGGTGGAGAAAACCAAGAAGGTAATCAAAGACGTACTGGGTGAAGACCGCACTATGCTGGGAACTGACAGAAGCAGGAAAATGTGGTATCGACCGATTAGCTCAATGATAACTTGATGGTCACGGAAGCTGAAAGTTCTGGGTTCGATCCAAAGCGAGATCCTGGGTTTACACAGATAAGTATTTCAATACTAGGATGAAAAAGGTGTCACTAACTCCTCATAAACTTCTAAAAATGACATTTATTTTTTGAAGTTTATATTTGTGATTTCAAGCAGTTGATAAAGAAAATCATGCATTGGATTCTCCAGTTTTCAAATCAATAACTCTTTCATCTGTCTTTTAGCACGTCATGAAATTATTTTTCAAGGATAATTCATGCTAACATAATCAAAAACGTTTGACTTACGATATTCTTATGTACTTTGAATTGCCTGTAATCAGGTCCAAATTTCAGAAAACAAATGTCATTTTGTGAGCATCCCAGTTTACTCTTTTCAATTACTTTAATAATAACCATCAAAAACGAGAGTGAAACGGAGACTTCGTTCAGCTGTATCAAATTACTGCATATCATTTGTCTAAGTTAGTTACTTTAACTGAGAAAGCAACCATGATAGACTTATTTAAGGCAGTTATCCTCAAAGAGAGTGGTATAAAATTTATGGATGTTTTGTTTTAGCAAGACTAGCACTTTGAATAAGTTCGAGAAGTTAGTGAAAGTATATGTTCACTAAGGTGACTATTGTTTTTAAAACAGAATGAAACCTTTTAAATTACTGAAGGCAATTGAAAATTTAATATGACTTCCTTTCAAGAACCATACTACTTGCAACAGAAGGGATTATTTCTTTGTGAAGAGTAATAACAATGTCAGCAATACCCGAGTTATGACTGAGTCATGTAGAAGATTTATTTGTTTGAATATGTTGAAAACGGCCAAAAAAGGTTTGAGTCACTAGTGAGTTGAATCAATATAATATACTTTGGGACAGATTACATTCTCAATTTGAAAACCTTATCAGGAATGAGTTTGAACCACTCCAGCTTGACCAAACTACACACATACTTAAATGTTTGCGTAAGCTTGTGGAAGTATTTGTATTCAAACCTCCAAGGGTGTGTTAGAGCCTATGTTGAGGTATTACGCATGTTGTATTCGTCAACTAAAGTTCATCAGATATGTTCACCTTCTCCATCCTTACTTACTTATGCCACCGATGTTCTTATGCAGGCCTCCCTCTCCACGCTCTTTTACACGGGAATTTATGTTGTTAATTCCGTGTAATGTTCCGAAAGATGTTTACGAGATGCAGAGTCTTTTGCACATCTGAACTGGCAAGTTTGGAAAGTTGGGGATCCATTTCTCACCATTCAAATGAGAATTAATGCTGTATAACTTATGTGTGTTGATAATTTATGTAACAACAAGAAGTGAAATGGTAGAATATGTTGATCACTTTGCTTATTAAGAAAGTCAGACCAGCCTTGATGTGTCAGTGACCAATGAAATATCTGCATTCATACAAGGCTTGCTTGAAGTTTGCCAACCTAATCTATCTATGCTGCCGGAATGATACTTGAATATCCGTTAAAGTTGAGTGTACTGTACTCCACTTAACTCAGTTACACCATGTGTCTGTCAAACATGACTATCATAAGCGGAAGATATAAGCAGGAATCAGGGGTTTGACCACCTATGCCTTCGCAGTACAAGCCGAATGTTGTGGAAACGCTGCATCAGTAACTCAGAATTCACTTTTAGAGTTTTTTTACCCTTCATTGATACAGACAGCTACACTTTGGCAACTGATCATAATCAGTCAGTCTTTAATGTGTTCTAAGATTAACTAGGTCAGCTTGTTGTGACTAGTTGGTGTTACTGACTAAAGATCTTTGATAACCACCCACTTAATTCTATCGGTCAAATATGCTGTAGAAAGAAGTAACCAAACTAAATAGTTACTGTTTTTAGACGACTCCAAGGGGAAAAATTGACTGACTCCATTCAACTGGAAATGATTCAGATTCTAAATGCATAGAACGTCCTCGCTGCATTGTTTACGAAACGAAGCACAACATAGATATTCATTAGTTTCGATCATTCAGATTGATACAATAAACAATAAAACTTTATGAGAAAGTTTATACTTGTTTTCGGTAATTAGGAATTTTCCTGAGAAAGTTATTTAATTTATTTTACTGTCTAGCCATTTCAAAACTAATTCTAGGCTGACAAGACACTTGTGTTTAATCAGTTAAGCTCAGTTTATTCTTTATTTACAAAACTGTTAGGCGCCTTATAAACACTCCATTTGTTTTTATCATTTCATCTTACAGAGATTCCTACGCATACGAATACACAATAATGGAAAATACACGTAAGCAAGTTGGGATAAATATTTTAGTCGTTTAGTGAATCAGCACATTAGTGAGTAGTAATGCAATCCCTGAAGTATATGAACATATTGTGTCGCTTAAATTAAAAAAAGCTTATTTTTAAAAATAACCACTACACAGTAGGTAAAACCATATTTTTCTGTTCCAAGGGCTCATTGAATTTTATCAATCATCTCTAAAACACGACCATCAGACTATGTGACTTGTTACTTTTGTCCACTATGCTTCATGCAACGCAATTTAAGGCAGTCTGCAGAAGACTTTGAAAATTGGTTTCGTGCTTTTGAAAATTCATCTGTCAGATTTATCCGCAACCGCAGTGTCAAGTCCGTCGAAACTTTCCAACGAAACCTAAGCAGATGGTGTTCTTAGTTTAGACTGAGAACTGCCAGAACTGGTTCTTTCGACTGTCTACAACCATGCAGTAGTACACCAGACGTGGTTCCAAAATGCTCCATTGCTCAAATAAGTGCTCATAATCATTATTTGAAGTTGATATGCATCATGAACTGATGTCAGCTGGCGAACCCCTGAAAACCTGAGAGCACTGCACAGCTGTTTCGTCCAAGTCCGGGTATACTGAGCGGGGTTCACCTAAGACCCCGTCAGATGTTGAAAACAGGAACCACAGATTCTATGGACAGCATGTTACCATTGAGCGACTTGGTTGGAATTGACCGATACATATTTTAGGAAGTATTCCAGTTCGCAATATAGAGCGACCTTTCTCCGATGCCATCATCTACGTCCCAACTGGTTTGCGACAACTACTACATCTTCTTATTGGAAATTCAGGAAATTTCATCTCAAAACGAGTTAAGAATTAGCCCTAAGCGACAATTCAATTAGGAGACCTGTGCACATTTATCGATCTTAAGTTGATCGACTGAAGGGCTGTGGATGCGCACAGATTTGAAACTCATACCAGGAAGAAAAGGCTATCCACTCACTGCACACGGGTTTCAGTAACTATCCGATCGATGTCAGTCTATGAGAAAAAAACCTGGGAGATCAATAACTACTGGAAAGCCTACAAAATGGGTCAGTATTCAGTTTGAACAATCAAGAACAGGGACATTTGCAGAATAATATGAGCTCATTTTATTCCACTGCCTTTCATCAGCTGAAAACAGCCTACCAATGAAATGAAATATTTTTAGTAACAATAAAATAGTATACTTTATACATGTAGAAATAAATGAAGATCTGAAATCTAGGATTGATAATCACAAACTTTAATCGAGATAAATGCAATTTGTTGACCTATGACTCAGAAGGAATCTGTAATTAACCTTTCTTTACCTTGGTAAATGTATGTAACTTTCAGCATATATATATATATATATATATATATATATATATATATACTTAGTTTTGCTTTTCTGATTGCATAGTCTCTTTATTAATTACTTGCTAACTGTTAATCACTCAACCTAAGGTTTTTCCATGTAATTAAGTTACCTACTGGCTCTTTAACAACTCCTTCGTTTACGCTCCTGTCTGTCTGTTGTCACCTCTTTTCCACAGCTCCAGAATTTTCTATCTTATCAGATATAAATTGCCATTGATCTTGACTAAGGTTTGTGATTATTAATCCTGGATTCCAGATGTTCATTTATTTCTACACGTTTAAAGTATGATATTTTATCGTTACTAAAAATATTTTATTTCATTGGTAGGGTGTTTACAGGTGATGAAAGATTGTGGAACAAAATGAGCTCATTTTATTCTGCAAATGTATTTGTTCCTACTTTGTTCAAGTTTATCATCGGAACTATATTTATGAGATAATTTAATTGCACTTGCGTGCATACTGATTTACTTACTTTTGATTTGTTTCATTGAAACTTGAACTTTTATGCAACTTCTGTTTTAGAAGCAAAAGCTCATGTTTGTTGACTGAATTTTAGGCAAAACTTTCTACTAATGGGGGAAACGCAATTTTCGTTTCTCAATGGAAAATCAGTTCATGACTTATTTCAGTTGTTAAGTCAGCCTAAGAAATATTTATTTACTTCAGTATAAACAATAAACGATTGAAAAACCTACGTGTATCACTGGCGAAAATTATTAATGCAGAGGCGACAACACTTTTGAAAATGACTTTCAATGGAATTCTGTGCTTTATTCTTACGACAGAATGATATTAGGTGAACAGAAACCTAATGTTTAACTTTGGGTAGAATGCAAAAAGAATATCTTTGTGTAAAGTTATGAAACAAACGTTCGTGAAGTAACTGAAACTAACTAATGTGATTTACCATTTACATTATGTGTATCTTATGGCTCTCTTCATCTTAGCAAAACGACAACGGTTACTGTACTTTTAGTTTGACAGATGTTTAAGACTGTTGAAAAGCTTATTTTGACTTTGTAGGCGTGTGTGTGTATCTAGTACTTTTATCATCAAGTTTTCTGAAATCATTTGTTTTTTAACTGTCTACTTTTCAATGCGTCCTCCCTCTACATAAGGAAATCCATTTTCATTCCTTAATATGATTGATTCCTCAAAAACTGACGGATACGTAAATTTGTAATGTTCAGTACTGTGACAAATGTTTTTGCATATTGTTTTTAGAGGATTATTTCACTTGTATAAAAATAAAATGAAATAAAGTTACTAAAACATCTTACTTTGTTTCACTTGTTCCAGCTGTTTCACAGTGAATGAAGTTCTTTATTGATTGTTTCAATAAATCGAATCAACTCTGTTCACAACCCCAATAAACCAATGACGATTAACTCTTGAGTAATTTCTTCTGTTCTCATGTATTTGAATGGTGAGGAAAGAAACGAAAAATAATAATGGAGAAATGTTGTTTATTTCTCCCCACTAAAACGAAAACAAATATATGGAAAAAACATATTGAGATATAAATATTTTTCCGAATACTTGCAAATGCTCCTAGTTCAGTTTTATTGGGGACGACTGAAATTACATTTAGCGTGGTAAAGGATAATTATTAGCAGCGTGAGCATGATTCTATTTTTATTTTTAAGGTTTTAACTAAGGCTTGAATTATACAGTTGATTGGCTCAATTAGTCATAGCATCATCGAGTGAGCAATTTATTTCCTACAAATTCACAACCTAAGAAAATAAACCGTCAATTTAATGACGCAATCAGAAATGGGAACTTTTAGTGAGCAGGGCATTTTACACTATCTTGCAATCTGAAGGAGCTATAACCATTTGCTGAGTAACTTCATTCACTGATGGGTGGATTTGATCCGAATCCATTGGTTTGCCAACTATCTACAACTTTCCACGTGTTATAGTCTCATATCGTGAACATTAGAGCTTCTACATTAAAAAAATTTAATTTCCTAAAAAGGATTCAAAAACTTTTTGGGAATACCAGTCAAACTCAAAAACTCACGACAAGTCACTGCCCTAGTAGAATATTGACTAAGTCGTTCTAAAATTTCGTCAAATGGGTGATGAAATGCCTTTTAAAGATAAATGTTTTGTCTCTTGTTTGGAGTTCGTAAAAATAATTCACTTCTCCAGTGAAAATTATCAGTGCTGATTCTTTGACGATTCATTATGTAAATAAAGAATTCAGGGACTGTGGTAGGATGTTGTTTCATATTAGATTAGTCTATTTTACACAACATGCAGTGATATAGTATTATTTACCAAATAACTTATCAAGAAGGACTTACAGCTCATAACACTATTAAGTCAATAACTTATTCGACATCAATAAGTTCAAGTTATAAGCTACGATGATAAGTACCCGTCGGAATAGTGTACTAATATTGTTGACTTATGTTACTGAGTTAATACTTTGTCCTTGTTGTTTTATATACATTTGCAACAACTTTTGAAATAAAGTAATAGAAATAGGTTGACCAACTGATTTTCATAGACTACCCGGAGCATTAAGTTACTCACACCTTATGATGGGTTTCTCAACAGAGAATTTCCGTGTTACTGCTATGAAATAATGATCACTCAAAGTATTTCTATACTATCTTAGTCAAATATTAGCTAAGTTTGCTCGAAAAGTAAAAAAGACTGTCCACCTGAATAGTTATCATGCGTAGTAGTGTAGAAAACGACAAGACGGGGTAGAAAGAAAGAACGTTTATTACTGACATCTTGTACAGTAGTCATAAAATATGGTACACGTTGAACTAAGACAGTCATTTGCATAATATGCTTCTTGTCCCTTTCTACTTCTATTTGCTCTTAATGCGCCCGTATTGTATCTTGTGTTTCTCTGAGCAGAATCTTTACTCATTGCTGGTAATTTCCTATGATTTCTGCCTTCCTCTCAACATGTACTACTTATACCCATTCTGATCAGCAACGCCAATTACAGTAGCACTAGATGTATGAAGTACAGTATGTCAAAACAGTAGGTTTACCGAAGCTATCTACTCATTAGGTAAATCGAATTCCCTTGCAAATATCTTTTATAAAATATTGTGAGCATTCAAAAAAAACTAAGTGTTGTAACATAAAAATACGCACTGAACTACTGAAGTCAGATGGACATCAACTGTCTACTGAGCACAGAAATCAAGTCCTCTTTATTTGAGCAAAATGTACTGATATGTTTTAATTGTATGTGTAGAATACTGCTACCTATTTAATTGTTTGAGGTAGAGATCATAAATAAGGTTGGATTTGTTGTCTACATATAGTCGTTTACCATTTTTGAATACATTAGCTATAATGACACTTCCCGACCCATGTCACTTAATGATGCAAAGTTTTTGTAGTTTGTTCCTCTACAAACTACTTAATGCAACCTGCAGGTTTGTAGGGATTTATTTATCTGTTTTAAACTGGCATTCACCACGAATCAGTTAGAGAACCACATAAAGCCTGAAAGTACTGAACAGCTTTCTCGTCCTGTTATAGAATTCCACAGCACTGCACACTCATTACTTCACCAGCGATCAAACCCAGAATCTTAAGCCTTCGTGGTAAGCACCTTACCAATAGGTCAGAATCCAATGATCCACATTTTCCTACTTTTGCCAGTTCACAACATCGCACGGTCTTTATCCAATGTGGTACTGAGTGCCTGTTCTGACTTTCTACTTGGTTTGCCCCACCGCTTTCAACTCCACACAAGAATTTCATAAATCTTAGTCTTCTTAAACTATTTTGTGAATAAGTGGTAATGGTTACAATTATTCTAAAACTACTCAAGAGTTATACTTGTTGAAAAACCAAACAACTGCTGTAATAAATCTTTGTCAAGAAAATGTTTTCAGTTGTTTCGGTGTGTAACTATGCATTTCACCGACTCTTCTAAAAATATTGAGATTTATTATACTTCTCCCCTTTGAAGGTACATGTTAAGGGGGTAGACGATGATGAAATGAATTTTGACATATCTTGTGTGACCAAGCTTGCGCAGCCGATATGATGTGTCAATGAAGTTCACGGGATGAATTGAGACTCATTTTGAAAAAAAACTATCTGGTTACTTAAATACTATATACAGAATTATCTTCGAATTACTCTCGTTAGTTAGCCGTAGTATCTGTTTCTCTAAAATAATTAGCTGAAGTTAGATATCCACAACTAATTGAAAATTTGTAGTTATGTAGATAGGAATAAGTGGAGTACTGTGTATAGGACGTTTTGAGTTCATGAAAGAAATTCATGAGCTTGTGTCATATGTTGTTTGCCACAAAAAAGGTGCACAAATGTACCCACAAAGCAAAACAGTATCCCGGTGTTTAAATTCATGATAAAATAACTGAAGGTTGAACAAGTAGGTTACAGAATCATAGATATGTTACGCTTGATGATAAAGTGTAGAGCTAGAGTCAGTTTTATCAATGCTAGAAGATTGAAGTAAATGTGGCTTGACCTGGTCTTCACGTCACCAAGTAAATTGAAAACTAAGGGTCTTGTCAAGTCAATATATATTAAACCGAGGAGTGTGGGGACAGATACAACAATTAACACAATAGATTGAAATTAAGAAAGATGAGAACAAACGGGAAGTGACATAGTTGATCCTAATCTTGGTAACAAAATAAGGTTTACCAAAGTAGGTTTAGTGTAATAACAAACTGTTTTTGTACATATAAAAGTGGTTTAAATTTGTGTATGGCTATGGCTTCCGCAAATCTCAGAATAAGTCCCTGACTGTTTCTGTTTAAGCTTTGTTTGAAAGCTGTTTGAACATTAACTTTGTGATTTATTTGTATGATATGTTTAGCTATAGATGAAAAGGGTCGTCTCCAACCAGCGTTTATCACTGTTTCACACTCCATTTGTTTTTGAAGCCATTTAGGCACATGTTCTTCCACCCTTAACTACATGACTCGATTACTCCTCCCTATGCACGTGTGACCACACACATGTAAACTGGTCAGCACTATGGGATTTGACGTAATCATTGATGCATTGTTTAGGTTTTTGGTGAAGCATGTGTTTTGTTTTCTCCACAATGATAGGTTTGCCGCGTAATATGTTTTCTTAGTGGCTGATGTCAGCCAACGTCTCAGAATGATACTATTCAACTCCTGTCTCTATGGTAGAGTGATATCGACACTTTTCTTAAGGACTGTATATAGAGTTGGCTTTGGTGCTACTTGACCTAGTATAGTATAGCACAGTATATTAGGACAAATAACAAAATGAACAAATATTTTGCATTATTCCCAAAAGTTTCAATCTTTCCATGAAGATCTTTTTACTGAATGATATTCCGCAAAACTTCATCTTTCAGTTTCTAGCACAAAAATTAGTATAACTAGTTTACTGAATCTTAAAATGTGAGAGATCTTATTATAATATATAAAATATCAATCACATTTCATCGCGACGCTTGGCTGCCTATTCTGGTGGTGATATTTCAAAATGTCTAGTAGAACTCGATCAGAACTGAGAAATAAATAACATGAAGTTGGTAACTCTGCAGTGAAAAGTCAGTGCATCTAAACCATTCTTACAAGAGTATAGTAGCGACCCGAATAGCTCAGTGGTAACGTCCTTGACAGGAGCTCTGGGTGACTCAGGTCTGGATCTCAGGTGGGACATTAATTCCGTAGAGGTTGCAGATACGCTTTACTGACCAGTGCTGGGAAGCACGAAACCTAGGTCCAGTGCTTCCTGCTGACAGCCCCCATCCAGCTAACATATCTTATTGTCCAAGATAATACATGTTTTTTCTTAGATTGGTGACGTATCTTAGTATGACATTTTTAAGAAATCAGTCCTTTTCTACATACCTTGACTTCTTCCTCATTACGTGCATAAGCACTGTGTTTTTTATTTTCCTCGGTCTCATTGGTGAAGTGATCTTTTTCAGCTCTCCGGACCACATACAGTTAATCGATATAAGGAAAAATCTGTTTCGTAACAACAACTAGGTTGATTCTGTTGTTATAATTGATGACTTTAGATAAAATCATATAAACTCGTTATATGGTTTTCAGAAGCAAATTAATTATCTTTTTCGTTAGTCAAAAAATGTATACCGAATCTGATAGAGAATTATAGGTCTGTCTAATGAAGCGTTACTGAACCCAAACAAAGTCAGACAAATGACTTCTTTTTCGTCGAAATTGTCACAAAACTTGTTACTCTGTTGCATAATTACGTTTAGTAGTTCGGTCAGTTATATGTGTTAATTTGTTGTGAATCTATTTTGACTTACACATATACACCGACGTACAGAATAACAAAATTCTGTTGTTAAAAATGGTAAATAAAGTTTTACATAATTTTAAAAAAAGTACTTTCCATTGATTTGTGAGTATTATTCTCTAGGTGCTGTGAATTATCTATTGTATGCATAATATAGCATTCATGATTTTGAGCCTTAAAATAATACCGCTATACCTTAATCATATTCAACAAAATGAAAGTTTCATGTTGGTTCTTGGATAACAATAAATTCCTACTCCATTTTTATCTCGAACTTTCATAACGTGAAGACTGTTTATGAATCTAAAGGGAGATAAGCGCTCTTACTATTTCACTTCAAACTGGAGTGTATAATTTATTTGTCGTGAAGAAAAAAACAAACAGACATCAACTTTTCTGCCCTTACATATAGTTGGACCAGATAAATTGTTCTACTGTACATAACATCAGTCATGTACCAGTCGAAAAACACTATACAGCGTTTTGCCTGTTAAGGGAAAAGTTATGCATGTTAGTTACTTGAAGCAACCGACACCAAACCCAGGGCAAAGGTTTTGTGCTTGTTGGTTCTCTTCAGCAAAGGATAGCTGCAACCTCGAGAGAACTAATATCCCCTATAAGATTTGAACCCAAATCACCCAGTGTTGGAATCAGCGATGTTATCGCTGAGGGTTTCCAGCCCTGACTGACTCCTTGTAGGGCTGGATAAGATACACTTTCCAAAATGATCGACAGAATCCGGTTGGCGCTTGGGGCTAGACAACATAAAATTGGTTATTCTTAAGTGATCGTTCAATGTAATAGCAAATTTAACGTGACAAGATAGAAAGCAAAGTTTAGCTTGATTCAAGTAACACCAATGTCAAGTCAGTGCTATTATATGGTCCAGAAACTTGGCGCGTTATGAAAAGCGTTTCCAACAAACTATAGACTTCATCAACAGCTGCCTACGCTAGCTCAATACTGAAGATCAGATGGCCAGAATAATAATAACAAGCAACAAAGACTCCGGCTGGGCGACCTGTAGCTCAACAAATATGCAGAAAAAAGTGGAGATAGATTGTGCATACACTGAGAAGGCCGACTGGGTATATCACGCGCCAGGCCCTCAAATGGAACCCCGATGGGAAACGAGGAGTTGGGCGTTTGAGTCGAAAGTGATATGGAGGAGATCGTGTGAAGAAGAAATGAAAGCTTGTGTGCAGTTGTAGGGCCAGGTTGAAAAAATTGCAGAGAAAAGAGTGGAATGTAGACGTGCTATTGAAGCCCTATGTTCTATTAGGAACCCAAGAGAAAAATAATAATAATGATAATTTTATCTTTATTTGCTTCAATAAAATGTCTGAACTAATGCTTTTTCCCGAGTTTTCAATTATTACCATGACCACTGTTGAAAATACAACTTTCGTTATCATTCTACTCCACTGTCAGTAACCGAATTCTTTATAGTTCGAGTAATCAATTAAATTCTCTGATGCTTTAATTATGCCTCAAGATTTTTCAACAAACCCTCACAGTATTGCGTAATTTGCATGAACGACTGAAAACTACATGGAGTGAAGTAATGATTTCTTATAGAGATTTAGAAACTGAAAGTATATGATCAAAACGATCCAACCTATGTTAAATTTAGGTCACACTAGTGGGGAATAATAACATTATAAACCAATTTTTTAACAATGTACCCATATACAACTGGAATCTGAAGGAAATTGATCTACTAACTATGTACTTAAAAATTTCGGCTACTAAAAAGTTTCCATCGTATATACTGCAAGAAATAACTCCTTTTTTACTAATTTTAATGAGTCAAATGTCGACGAATTGTAAAACGCGTTCTCGCGCATACTTAAAATGTTTCCAACCTATCGTCACGCAAGTTAACAACTAAATTACGAAAATATTTCATAGTAGCTAAATAATATCAGTTATAGATGTTATATGAGATATCATTTCTATCTCTTTAGGTAACAGTTATAAACTGTTTAAAATTTAGCCAATGTCTTTTGAAATGAAAGTTGTCAGATTCAGGTCGAAATGTCTCCAGTTTAATGGTCTTTAGATTTGCACATTCTCCATACAAAAGATAAACGAGATCTTCCGATAGGCTTTCAAATGTTATTCAGAGTGAAATAAACTGTAAAGAAGGGTAGCTACTGTATGCAAAAGAGCATGGACCTAAGATTTATATTAGTTTACTCATGTTACCCACCTGTTTGAACAAATCGTATAGGAGTAAGTTAACTTGTTCTATCGCATATTAACAGTGCATTAGGGAACTATACATCTTAAAGAACAAACAATTTTGCTGATAAAGTCTCCGGGAACGTCATTCTTGAAGTTACACAGTCATATCCCTAGTAACTTCGATTGTTATAGTAGTCTGTAGGGCATAGTAACCAGCTAAATTTGAAAATTAACTCTCCAGATATCATTCACATCATAAGGTCTTAACATTGTCATGATTCACAATGATCAATCAGAATTTGACGTAAACGGCATACAGATGCTACATGACAGGAAAACAATCGGATGTGAACAAAAAGAGCCTAGGGATGGAAATGAATTAAAATTACGTAAGTTGACTTCAGAAAGTAGAGAATGATGGTTCTAGGCAAAAATATGTGCGCATATACTTTTATGCGTAACAACTCAGTTTCTTATCCAGGAGATTACTAATCTTCCCTTAGGTGCAATTAATTGAGTTCTAAAAATGTAATAAACAGAATGAAAAACCTTTTTTCTAGAAAATATGATTTTGTTGAAAACTAGTTCCTGGTGCTTTAGTATAGGCTTTTTATAACGCGGTCATTATGCCAAAAATAATTAAGAATATCTTCGTTAAACATATGTTCCATCCAGAATATTTGCCGAGTCTCTGGCCGGATTTTAGGTAGAGAATGAGAAAGGGTAATGTTTGATATAAATATATATGTATGTGTATATACGTAAATAAACATAATCTTTTTAGATTCCTCACTTTCCAAGTGATAGAAATGTCACTTCGTTTGTTTGTGTTATTTGAAAGCCATTTATTTGCCGACAAAATACTGTCAGCGAAAATTCTGAGTGGTATTGATGGCATGACCTTATTCCATAAACAATCTTAAATTAATCTTTTATACACTTATAATTTTATATTCTGTCTCTGCTTTGATGTTTCTGTCGCGTTTGGATTGGTTTTACGGGGTAGGGTTGCTAGCCCTATGCCCAACCTTCCCTGTTTACCCAGGCTTAGGACCGGCTAGTAACGAGTGAACTAGTTAACCACGCAAAGCATTTCCAACAAACTACAGACGTTCATCAACAACTGCCTACGCTCGTTACTGAAGCTCAGATGGCCAGAATAATAAGAACAAGCAACAAGGAACTCTGAGAACGAACCAACCTATGCACTGAGAAGACCGTTCGGGGACATCACGCGCCAGGCCCTCGAGTGGAACCCCGATGGGAAACGAGGAGTTGGGCGTTTGAGTCGAGGGCGACATGGAGGAGATCATGTGAAGAAGAAATGAGAGCTTGTGGGCAGTCGTGGAGCAAAGTCCAAAAGATTGCAGAGAACAGAGTGCACTGGAGACGTGCTATTGAAGCCCTATGTTCTACTGGGAGCCCAAGGGACAAATAATAGTAATAATAATACACTTTTATACTTGTACCAGTTGTTTCTTGTTTTAAAGCTGAATATAGACTCCTTTGAGAGTCTGACCGTTGCACATTCAGCCAGTGAATTCGCGTATGCTCCAATGCATATTATGAACTATTTCAAATCTTTCATCAAATACAACCAGACATTCATGTCCAACTGCTGAACCCAAAAGTTTCATTTGAGAAAATAGCTTAGGGAATGCTAAACATTATCATCAAACAGATAATTAGAATTGAGCACAATGATGTGGGTTTCACTAGCTACAGTTGCATACTTGCTATTCATTCTTACCCATAATATTGAGAAAGGTAGGCTGATTATGCTAGGTTTTCTGGTATCTCTAACTTTTGTAAACATTTTTCATAATGTGTTATAAAATTAGTTGCAGACATGATTTAAAGGACCGGGTGACGACCATCTACTTGAAAGCAAGATTAGATTCATAAACACTTGTTTTCATGCTTATCTTACGCTCTACAGTTAACAAATTTTTATGTATTGATTACAAAGTTCTCTGTCATAGCCAGATATGACTGTATATGTTTGTCTGAATTACAATTAACTGCGTACTGGTAAACATATATAAACAGGTTTGAGTTGCAGTAGGTTTTTAAAAAATGCGATATTTCATAACATAATAGGTAGGAGAATCAGAGCTATACTTATCATGTAACACTTTCACTTCAAACCATCAAGTGTAAATTCTTAAGTAAAGAAAAATGAATTGTTATTCCATTTTAGTTGAGTTATTAGATGCATGACACAATGGATTACGTTTCTGACACAATTTATCGTCATGATCACATAAAGATTAGTCCCCAACTTTGAAACATTGTTTATATAGTTTTAATTTTCTTACTTCCTTGGTGATATGTGTAGTAGGAGCTTACGTATATTCGAGACAGATGCTGAGTAATTCCTGCTGCATGTTTTGAGGTGGGTTTGATAAAGAAGGATTTCGTTGTCAACCTCTCACTCCACCCCGCTATGTTAGTTTCAACGATTTTCATCCTGTCACATCCTACTGTGTAGTTATGTGTGGTCGCATGCGTAACTAGGTCGAGCTTCTGCCTAAATTCTTTATCTTATAAGGGTTTACTAGTTTTGACCTAGGTGGATTTTTGAGCTCAGATAGTCCAACAAACTATGCTTAACTACTTTGACCTATGTATTTGACCTCGCAATCGTTGCAAGGGATTCAGTAAACCTGACTACTGTGCATTGTTGAAGCAGAGAGAAGTAAACTACAGAAGATGCACAATGTTTGCGGTGAAGGTTAACTCAGCATGAGTACTTACAGTTCATGCTTAAAAGGTTATCTAATCCGTTTTCGTGCCCTTATCAGCCCATCATTTTGCTGTGGTGTTTTCTTGAATTCTTATCATGAAGTTATAAAGTTTTGAGCTAAGAAGATCTTAGAAGTGCATGACAATGCATAACGTGATTTCATAATACATTTGATATTTAAAACAATTAGAAAAGGAATATTTTATGAAATAAATCAAGTAGCCCAGGTTTTAGATCATCATAGAACAAATGGATGCCATTTTAATATAAACGAGAGAAAAATGTGACATTTTCAACATTTGCACAGTCCTGCCATAGATGAAGTTCGTATTCAAACAGTGTTTGGAGTGAAAATCACTTAATCAAGAGTCACTAAGGTTTAATACTCTTTATATTTTAGACTGATATCAAGTCGCAAAAACATTTCGAAATAGCTGTGCTCAGACAGCAGATCTGCATTTTGTTTTTTGTTTATAACGAATGAGCGTCTGCTTTTACATTCTTCTGTTTACTCACCACGAATAAATTTGTCGGTTTCTGGGCTGTAATAAAGTCTAATTTCTAATAAATATAGCTACTTCAGACATTTTCTTGAATAATGACGAACGTGTAACGTACGTCATGTTCAATTTATTTTTTCTATCTAAAGTGCAACTGACAAAATTGGATAGTGTATGAATGTATGAAGTAAAGTTCACACTGTTAAAAGCATGTTTTTGCTAAAGATTGGATTTTGCGATTACTGACTGGCCATGGAGCAGTTTTCAGAGAATATCTGCTTAGCGAATGTTGATTTATTGACATTATGTTGAATATGATTATTTCTGGCAAAGTTATTCAAAGAATGTTTTGACAACGAAACCAAATGAATATTCATCTGATAAGAATTTTGACAAAAGGCGTAACTACTTTCTATATATTTCATTATTTGCTAATCAGTACCTCGTGATTTTTGAATACGCTTCCCTTTTTAAAGGCGTTTGTGTGGTTGATAAAGTTAGCAGGTTAAAAAATAAATAACTTAAAGGAAGCAGTTGTGGATTCACCACTGCTTTCTACCTGCTCAGTCTTTTATTCTGACATATTCAGTTAAACCAGTGTGACATATTGTCCTTTTTTAGTTTATTGGAAAATCGACTGGTTTTACAGTACTATAAACACAGGAATGAGTGGTGGCACTAAATGAAAAAAGGGAAAATATCACTTATATTGTCTCCTAGTCTGAATGAATACAACCGCTCAAATAAAATTCATCGTAGTTTGTACATTTGGAGTCTGAGAAAAATTACCTGTGCCTCTGTTTTTATGCTCACAATGGTTATTTCTAACGTTTGTCATTTAGGCAACTTTAAACATCTTAAGGAAACAAAATCATTTACTTTAAATATACGAATAATTACCGAGCAAGAAGTAGGTATCGTGCCTTCATAGATAATGCCTTAGAGTTTGAAGCGATGGGTACGGGGTTCGAGTTTTAGTGGGAACAGAATCACTCACTGAGGTGCAGGAACATCCAGCTGACGAGTCTCAAGTAGGATGAAACGCGCATCCTGGATTCTTCCGCTAGACACAACTTAACAAGTTACCATGATTACAGAGTCGTTTAGCAAAATATTTTGAACTAGTCAATATCCAGATAGTCGAATATATTTTCCATTTATTAAAAAACGTAGAAAGAACAGATAATAACTTTCATGAAGACTATATAAAGGCGCTTTCACATTATTCAGTTATTCAGTATGAAGACTATGTTACCTACACCATTTTCGCGATCTGCCTATCATTTCAAAGTGAGAAGTCGTAACAGCATTTCATCAACTCGCATTATTCAGGTTTATGTGTTGGTTGCCTGACAAAGTATCACGTGTGACTGCTATCATAAGACATCACTCTTATATTCATATTCGCATCTGTTCATCACTCTTCAACTGTTCAGTAGACCTGATGCTATCTCATCTACCAACGATACTCATCTTATTGGAAGAAAGAAAATCATGAGTTAAGTAGCTATGTGTGTGATTCCCAATGTATTTTGTACGAGAAATATTTTACTGGTATCACAGAAGCGTTCTGAAAATGGTCAAGTTTTTCATACACATTCAGAACTGGCCTGTACATATGATACTCAGAGTTATTACACAAGAAATCTGCCGCTGTCTATGGGAAATGTATTTTACTAATTTGGTAAGGCAGACTAGAAATGAAATAGGTTTTCCACATACAGCTGGTAGCAGTAAGACTTCAAGTGTTATTTATAAGGAATTTAAAGTGGTTGGGTGGACCGGAGTAGTGTTTAGTTTCTTTACTTCAAATTTACTGCCCAGTGAACATCTAGTTCGGCCTAACTTTTAAACAACACTGCTTTAATTACTGTGAAAATGCCATGATTCATCATGATTTAGTTAGGTGAGTGTTTGTTGCTAGTTGAGATATTGTAAGGCTCTAACAACAAGGACTTATATGATGCATACAACCGAATGTCATCAGAATCGTTTGTCCACATAATTTCAGTAAACAGAAAAATACATCTACTCATCAACTTTCTACTGATAAAATATTAACAGTAAGTTTTTGGTCTGTCTTGATTTTAATCGTGCCTATGAGGCCAACAAGCAATCTTTGACACATTTTTAACCCTTAAATACTCAGAATTCGGAAACATCCCTTTGGGACTGAAACAAACATAGCTATTCTGGCTATGAGGAATGATGGACTTTGAACATTATCTGACAAGGAAAGATTATGCTGAGAAATTTTAAATAGCAATTTTGCGTAGAGCCTACTTTTTGATCATTATTTCATAGCTGCGACACAGCTAGATGATAACAGGTTACAACTGAAGCGCAGTGGATGCATACGTATGAAGAAAATGAAAAACGTAAAGTTAAGTGATTTGAATCACTCATGTGACTCGTGAGTTATGAATAAAAGAATAACTCGCAATCCTTTGTGTTGCACTTTTAAGTTTATCTTCTGATAGCTGCCAACTACTCAACGTGGAAGCATATATTGAAGCCTAAGCGACAGCATGGCGGTACTTATGCTTTGGCTGCATTAAACTGATGGTTGACTGCAAAAAAAGCACATTCACTTGATATGGCAGTTCATATTACCAATGCATGTGCCATAATGTTTAATACTGTATACATAACGTTAAGCGACTTTGCAAAGCAATAACATTATAAATGCGCCATCGTTCAAGACAAGACAATATACTGTTCTACAAAATCGAAACAAATTTAGAAATAATACACCGGGTATTCATTTGATTTGTAGCTTTCTTAAAAAGATATATTTTAGTAGAACAATTTCATTCTTCTCTCACAGTAAATCAGATAATTTTGTTTACATCACACCATCAAACAAAAGAATTTAGTGAATAGTAGAAACGGGACAAGCAGACAAAATATTCGTCTCCAAAAGAATTTGTTTCCAATTTTGTAGTTTATCTGATCAGTCTGACTGACAGTAAAATTACTACTGTCTTTTTTCTTCTAAAAAGTGTTTCTTTAAAGAATCTGTGTTAGTTCATAGCAAACGTTTACAAATACTCAGTAGTTTATCAAAAATATATCCAAATATTGTAAGTTTTTTGCTTTTGCAATAATTGCAGTGCTAACAACTTAGTACACTCAATCTGGGAAAATTTTTAAATAGTGCACACCCGAAGATCAATACCTACGCCTTGAATAGACTTTTTTCAGGATAATATGATTCACTTATCTCAAAGGCTAATTGTGAGTTTATTCAGAACGATGAAGGCTTACAAGTGTTTAAGTAAACTGTGCTGTGTTTCTGTCTATCATCCAAGGGCTATCTATATTCAGCAGCTAGTGAACTGAAAATAATTTCAGTAACCTACCCTGGATTTGTTTCTGATTTTACCAAATCTCTTCCAAGTACCTAAAATAAATATTTCAAGTTGCAGTATAACACGCACTGTTCAATGGCAGACGATTTATAGTTAAAAGGCTAGTTTTATTTTACAACGAAAACGTTATGTTGAACCTTCCAAGTATATGCGAGCAATGTAATAATTGAAGAATTACTTGAATCCTGCTCAAGATATAACATAAAGGTTGAAGTAAAATGTTTATCAAAATTCCATCACTGATTGGACTGAACTGACCAGTTATTATTGATAAATTGGCTCCCGTGAGGATACCTTGATGTTGCCGGTATTTACACTTTTGATATTTAGGATGCAAAGTGGCTGGCAGTGGAATTCAGGAAACACACCTAGTTCCTTTGGGGACTTGTCAGCCGGGTACACCAGCGCCCAAGTGAGTGACTTATTCTCACTAGGTTTCGAGCCTGAGACCAATTGTGTCAAACCCTAAAGATTTTTCCACTGGGCCGCTGATTCACCCCCAAATCTGAACTGGACGACACGTGAGTACTATATTCCATTGATAGTCACCATCCATCAGAAATATCAAAACTGAAAACACTGCCTATACCGAGGCATCCGTAGAGGAGTCTATTTGAAAATAATAGCCACTCATTTCGGTCTAATCACCAACGGAGACTCAAAAGCTAAGACATCAAAATCATTTTCTACTCTTCGCACGACAAATGGTTATGGTGGCTCAGCTGCTTATTGGGTAATACTTCGACGCTTGAAACGACTGGTCTTTGGTCGGAGTATCAACGGGAACAAATCACTCTCTAGGTGGCAGGCATTATAGATGATAAGTCCTAAATAGGACGAAACTCGCGTTTCGGATTTCACTAATAGAACTGCACATCATTAATTTCGAATTTTTCAAAGGTTTCTTGAATAGTCTTTGGTACCCCATAGTCTTATTACACCGGTTAGCTATCATCCACGTCTTAAACAGCGACTACAGAAAGCGCTATAGTCAATCTAACGTTGATCCGAATGACATAAGTATCAGCAAAGTAGAGAATGGGTGCTGTATTTAATATCCACATGCCAAGTAAACCTTAACATTGTATGGCTTGATACAGTGACCAGTTTTATTTATGAAATCTGTCAACAGATCAAGGTATATTATGAGAAAAGCTTCCAGAAATGGTATAGCTGAGCTCTGTTAATTTGGACAGTGCGGAATACCTCCAGAAGAATGAGTGAAAGGGCTGACTATTATTAGGTTAGTTGATAACACCAGAACAATCTTGTGTGAACACAGAAAAACATAGAACACAATTGCAGTGATGAAAGATGTTTATTTTCGACAGAATTATTCTCTTAATTGTACGTTCATGATCATATAGTGAAAAGAACAGAACGTTCAGAGTGATTTTCGGTCATAGATCGATATAAATTGCGTAACAGAAGAAATTAACACAATGGAGAAGTAAACAAAATGATTAAAACTAAAAATATTGACGTCATATGTGGGTTATTTAGAGTGATCTATAATCTACGATAACCATTAAAAAGTAGGTTATGCATACGTCTTTTAAACGCATAATGATGGTTTAAATTTTTGAATTTCTAATGCTTCGGCTATGCTCAGATGTCTTAGCCTCACTTTTTTTGAGTACGGAATTTTGAAAGAAACAATCAAAAGGAACCAAAAGTCCTGAGTTTACTAAGTGTTCTGTTACAGAGCTGTGGATGCATTTCTATTCTTCCCTAATCAGCCAAGTTGGATAGTGTTCACACGTGAGCTGCCTAGGCTGGCACAAGTTACGGCTTATCCACTCGATTCTATAGGAAAAGTAAATTGATATACGCACATTTTTCTTCGCTGCAATCGTATTAACTGATAACTCAAAAATAAATTCCCTCATTCATTTCCCATAAATTATCTATCCAAAGCTTATTTTTTAAATAAAAATATGATTATTAAAGTTACTATTTCAATATTGGTGCCATTTTACCTATTTAAAATGACATAAACGAAACCGAACATATGTAACTTAACTGGACAACGCTAATTCAATTTTCGACCGTCAGGATATTTCAATTTTTAATTACCCTGTCACTATATAATTTGTTTTATGTCTCGTCAAACTACCTAAGCTATTACCGACGGAACACATAGTTAACGGTGAATTATTTTTCTTTCATAAGATATATATAGTATTTCGCGTAAATTCGTTCTGCCATCATTTATAACTGTGATCAGTAACTGGATTTGAAATAAAGCACGTCAATGGTAGATTTTAGCCAACTGTTTCTTTGACGTTGAGTTTGCAACCGCATACAAAATGCTATGTAAATCACTGATTGGTGTGTTCGCTTTTAGATCGCTACGCGTACCACCTGACAGATATAAGTAGCAACTGAAGATCATTTTCCTGAATAGGCTACGATTTCAGATTGCTTGACTAGAAGTCTTTTCACATACACTTGTAAATCACTAAACAAAATGCAACAGTAAACAAATTTTAAATTCACTTTTTACAAGAAATATATTACCTTGTAAATACCCTGAAAACCTGTAACCTGGAAACATTCGGAGATTTATCTACCAAGTCAATGAGATCCAAAACCTTCCCATGGTCAGTAAGCTATAAGGTGCTCATTTTCTAAAAATCAGTGACATATGTGCATATATATGTGGCAGAATTTTCAATGACCAATATATCAGTAATTTCAGAGAAGCATCGAATGTGAAAATAGAAAACTTCGACAGAAATTTAAATTTAAGTGTTTCTTCCAAATCTAGTTTCTGCCACATACGTTTGGACTGAATAACTAGTTCCAGTTCTTTGAAATTTGGGTTTTGAAAGTGTTTTCGCTAGACATCCATACTTGTTCAGTCATACTAATCCTCCTATTTTCGTAGAATAGAATCTGGCGAAGAAATAAGTAACTACTTGCACCCAGTAAGCTTTTTATACTATAAGTAAATTAATTTTGGCAGACGTGGTCGCTGTTTCGAATCCGGCCACGTTCCAGATTTTCATCTCACTTCCAATCATCGTCTAGTATAAATACTAGTCTGCCAAACTACGGTTATCTCAGATGGTCAAATGATAGATGTAATCATACCAAAAACATTAATCTAATCACTCTCGGTTTTTATGTTATAATATTTCTGTTCCTCACTACATGCGTAGGCGTGCGTATTACCTGTCACGTTGTACAAGTCAAAATATTATAAAAGACCTTTGTTTTCCAACACCTGGAAAACAAATTCATACAGTATTTCTTTATAAGTTGTTGGTTGAAATCTAATTCTGATTTAGAAGAAGCCTCATAAGTTATCACTTTTCTCAGTTCTGCAACAGTCAAACGTAAACAGTAGCACTAGACATGCTGATCATGATGCCATTAATGAGGTCTACTCTATGAAGAAATTAATCAGAATCTTTTGTACAACCAGCAAACGAGATATGACCCTGCTCAAACAATGAGTGAAATGCACATTGAATCAAGCTAATAAGACATTAAAGACAATGATCAGACATACTATTGCATCATACCCAAAACAAACTTTCAAAACTGCTTAGATCTATTGATGATAAATCCCTTACAACTCTACACTGTTACCTAGACGTGCGCACACATTTCTAGCTAGAAATATCTTTATCGAATAGCAATCTGGTTATTGGCAGAAATATATATATATATATATATATATATATATATGATGGTCCGCAAAGTTATTCATTAACAAAGACCTATGGGTTGATACGTATTACACATCATAAAACTCAACTATGCCAGTGAGAATTCCCGACCATTTATTTACCGTTACATTAGGAACTGCGTTTATTCCACAATCTAAGAAAAAACTAGTCAAAAAAGTGATTTAAATAAAGTAGTGTTATATCAACCGGAAAGTGAAAAATATGAATCTAAGATGAGTGTCACTAGTCTTATTCACTTTAAGAGTCGGTTCAATTATGGCCTAGCTGGTTACACTATAGTACAGCTCACTGTAGGAGCCATCCAATGACAGCTCAACCATTGCTGTTAGACCTATATTTATAAACAGACTACATACAACCTACTGCTGTACATTATCCTATATTTTGCCCTTGAAATAAGTTGTTTCATTTTTATAAACTATGGTCCTTTGTGGTCAAGGAAACTACTTGTGCATACACATGAATCAGAAAGCCTGAAATATGTGTGGATAGTTAGTATCAGACCTTGGGTTCTGCTGAAGGTGGTTGGAAAGGCAGAATTGGTTGACTTATTACTGAGGTGAGTTTGGGAGACTGGGTCAGTATGTTTGAGATCAATTAAGTTCAAAGTCAGCGTTGAGGCAAAATAGGCATATTCACGTGAATCAGATAACCGCGACCATGTAAAGTTATAACGAATTAGCAACAGCGTTATTCTGCATCGGTTTATTCACATAGACCTAGATATCTGACTAATTAAGTGCTTAATGCTCATTCTGCTTATGGGACTTGACGGAGAAAACAAGTGAGTACCACTTTTCATACTTCTATCTTGGTTTTTTCAACAGTCTTTGAAAAAAACTTTACATTATAATACATTCTATCAGGTTAACTTAGGCGAAGGCGAACAGTGATATCCGTTTTCTAGTTCTTAGAATGAATTTGTACAAGTGCAATAGAAAACACTACCATATGCATTAGTCAAATATTCAGGAGATAATATAAATCAAAAAAGAGAGATTTACTGAAAATAGGTATGTTCGTATTCTTTGTACTCATAAATTCTTTGGGAGAATAAGTCAGCAAAATACATTAGTTTGGTAAGCAATCAATCAAGTGATTCGCATGTGACTAATGGTGTACATTATTCACTTCATAATACTGATATAAAAAGACAAATTTACTCAATCTACCTACTCTACGTGCGTTAGAATAGTTTATGCATCTACAAAGTACAGTGAAACCTCACAACTGTTTATCAGAGATGAACATTGATGCAAAACTCAAATGCAATTCATCTACAATATCAGGACATTTTGTCTTAAGATGACTGATTTCAAGCCTTCAATAATGTCGAAGCTCGTCAACTTTGACTGTGTTCTCTAATTTTTCTGAAAATCAGAATCATGTCAAGGCTCTCAGACAAACTTTTTTTCCATAAACTTTATGGTCATCATTTGAGAGCATATCAATCCAGGTAAGAAAAGAATGACTGCGAGATTATTTGATCTCAGTACAACTCTATCTTCACCTAAATATTCAGTTTTTTCAGCAGCTGTTTAAAGTATACATGTGTTTACTAATTGGATTCATATGTCATCTGTTTCACAAACTAAATAGAAAAGATCATCACTTTATATTTAAAATGAAGTTTGAGCACAGGAATTAGTTTAAAAATAAAATGAGGAATTCCATAGTAAGATTAGATGTTAACTAGGCGATATTTTATTTATAAAACCCATTTTATCATCATATGTATGTATGAATTAGTTGCAGATCTGCATAAAAGGAGCAGAAATTTACTTAAAATGAGTGGTCAAATGAACACATTATAAGACACATAAATGAACAAATTAATATGAAACAGCATTCAGCATAGATACAATGGATGGTTGTCATTCACATTGCAAAACGCGAAGAAAAATGCATCAATAACATAGTGTGTTGCAATGATGCAGACATTAAGAAGGGTAGTGACCGAGGAGTTATCAGTGAAGTTAATAAGAATACCGTATTTATCCTTCAGAAATACTTTTGATGCGTGTATTGGAGAGTTTTCTAGAAAGTTTGGTTCTGAACTACAGCTGCTAAAGTTATCGTAAACACTTTCTCAACTAACCACTTAAATGTACCCTAAAATAACTTTGCTGTTTTCAAGTTTAGGCTTTGTTAATGACATGCTACATACTCACTATGAGTTATTTGAAGCTGTTAAGAAGGAGTAAGAAGAAATGAATTCAGTCCGTGTTCACTTGAATTCCTTTTACTTTATAATAATTTGCTTGAATTCTGTCAACATTAAAAGAAGCAACACTGATACGACAGTGAAAGAAAACTAAGTATCTAATTTCATATCTAGCCTACTAACATGGCTGTTTATATCCGATGAAAAACTACGTATAGTGGCAGTAGACGTTGTTTTTATATATTTTGGTTAAACAAGTGATAATCACTTAAATATTTCATACTTTTGTACAAAAAACACAGGATCACTGATTTCTCTAAGAGTAGTAATAGCAGTAGTTTTAAAAGACTGAATATGAAAGAGTAACTGACAGTCATATAGTGTTATGAATGAAAATATTTTGTAAAACCCCAGTGGTTTTACAAAATATATTTCATTTATAATCCAATTACCCAATGCTTAACCTATTCAACTCTATCAGGTGAAATTTTGATCCTGAAGTTTACAAAGTCATATAGTAGTTTAAACTTGTCTATTAACTTACTTCATGACAGATCAGTAGTGTTTATAAGAAACTAAGGATACGTAGTCATAAACAAAGGATTCCTCATATCTGATTTTGATACTCGATCAGCTTAGGCAACAGTAAAACTGAACGAAAGTTTTGAATCTTTAGGAAGATATAATGTTGCCTACGGAATTCTTGTTCACAATAATTACATCACTATCTTGATAATAAAATCCACTATGAGAGAGTTACATGTTTGAATTTTACTTCCACCAATAAGAATCGTTAACAAATTTATCAGTTATGAACGCTTTGTTTGGGTAGAGTGAAAATATTTTTCTGAAACTAAAGGCAAACATTTAATCTCAATGCTTAGCATTCTTCATTTTTAGGCGTCATTAATCATACGATTCTTGTAGAATTATACCTATATACCTATACATAGGACACTGAGATAAAAGTAAATTTTATTAAAAACAAATAAGTTATTAAATCTTTTCTATCTGCAATCGATAAATTTCAGTTATTGTCCGAGTTTTAGTTCATTACACAAATGAGTTTTTTATTTGTAAAATTTTAACAAGAATATTATGTAAGGTCATTTATTTTACTTGCATAAAGTTTACATTGTACAAGTTCCAAATTGTTGTGAAAATGTCTCATATTTTAGTTCTGAATACCTTTCGTATGTGTTGATCGTGCACCATGAATATGAACAGTAATTGGTTACTTACCGAATAGACTGTTATCCCTTTTCAGCTTAGTATAAGACCACTCAAGAGTGCTTACACATGTCCCTGCTAGCGATGGAACCCAAAACTTATAGGTTCTGTGATTAGCAATTTATCATTAGGTCACTGCGTTGGAATCAAGTATTGGATATTCCCTACTTCTGTCAGTTCACGATATAGCTCCATCCCCATCCGATGTCATCGTTAACTAACTTTCCTCATGGTCGACTTGGTTGCCCCAACTAGTCACGACTTTTCATTGGGACTTCTGGAATACCCTCTCAAAGCTAGTCACCAATAAGCATTATATCAATACAATTTTGAGGTTTGTGGGGAGTTATTTACTGGTTTTCGGTGGCATTCATCACAAACTGACATCAGCTGAAGGAACATTGGAAACTGGGTAGTACTGGACGGCTGTTTCGTCCTAGTGTGGGATTCTCCAGTAGTGCGCATGGCCCCCTTGGAGGCCTCAGACATTGAAACGAAATTCGTTACAAACACAATAATTTTCAGTCCTTATACATAAATCTACTGTGAAATGGTTCACGTGAAAATAATGTAAATTTACTTTGAAAACATGGCTAATCAGACACTTGTATGGTTTTTTCATCATTGCAATTTTACTTCAAAGATTGGTTACCCCAAACAGGATGGGAAAGATTAGAAAACTATTCAACGGCTTTTTGTGTACACCTTAGCATAAATCATCTCCTAATAGGCTACTTCATTGTCAGTAAAATGAATCGTAAAGATTCATAGGTCTTATAATGAATATCTGCACCATTTTTCCTGACGACACCTTCCTAGGCTTAATTATACTTTTGTCTTCCAGTTACTACCGAAGTCAGGTTATGGAGAAGTTGTGCTAATTATTTTCTCTACAACTCGTGTTACAGCCAGGATTTACATAACGGGTTACAGGATACCTTTTGCCTATGAATGCGTGCAAATACATAATTTTAAAACAGATGCTGCACTTAAACTGCCCTTCTATTGAACCTATATATATATATATTGTTACTATAATTGTTTTTATATCATAACGTCGCTGATTGGACCGAACTGATAGGTTTCTATTGGTATATGGGACCCCGTGCGGATGCCTCGATATTGCTTATGTTCTAATTATGTTATCGATGAATCTGTCTATCAGTGGAATCCAGGATGCTCATTTCGTCCTATTTAGGACTCGTTAGATGGATGTGCCTGCTACCCAGTGAGTGAGGTTGTTTGAGCGGAATTCGGACTCGGGAGCTATCGCTTCAAACGCGAGGGTGTTATCCACTACACTACCGAGCCACGATTGCCTCTTCTTGTGCCACTTCAAGCTGATGCGTCCCAAAAAGGACGAAATGAGCATCCTGGATTCCGCTGTTAGCCACGATTCATCAGTAATATAATTAGAACACAAGCAATAACGAGGCATCCGCACGGGGTCCCATATACCAATAGAAACCTATCATTTCGGTCCAATCAACGACGATATGATATAAAAACAGTTATACTGAAACTATAGCCGTCGCACAAGAAGTGGCTATCACTGCTTGGTGGTGTAGTGGATAACACACTGTCGTTTGAAGCGATAGCTCCAGAGTCTGAATCCCGACAGGAACAACCTCATTCACTGGGAAGCAGGTATATCCAGCTGACAAGTCCCATATAGGACGAAATAAGCATCCTGGATTCCACTGCTAGCCACGACACATCATTAATATATATTTTTTAATTTTATAATTGGTCCATTGGGTTCCTAGTGGAACATAGCGCTTCAGTTGCACGTCGCCATTTTACTCTCTTCTCTGCTGTCTTTTCGACGTGGCCCCACCATTGCTCATAAGCTTTCCTTTCTTCTTCACTCCATCCACCTCATGTCACTCTGGAACACCCAACTCATCGTTTACCATTAAGGTCACACTAAGAAACCTGGCCTGGCCTGACGTCTGATGTCTCAAATAGTCTTCTCTGTGTATGTCCTATTCAATCCATCTCCACTTTCTTTTGCAAATATGTTAAGTGATAAGTTCTAGGTTGGTTCCTCTGGATCTTGTTCTCTATGCTGAGTGCAGTGCAGTAGATCTCCACACTGATTTCAGACAAATGAAGGCTTGTCTTGTGGTCTTTTCGATCCCGAATTTGATTTCCTCATCTGTGTCACTCCCGCCTGTGCTTGAAACGAGGCTGCCTAGGTAGGTAGGTAGGTAGGTAGGTAGGTAGGTAGGTAGGCAGGTAGGTAGGTAGGTAGGCAGGTAGGTAGGTAGGTAGGTAGGTAGGCAGGCAGGTAGGTAGGTGAAAGAGAAGAATTCCTATCGGTTTCCCCTTTGATGGTGATTGGTACTTAGTGTTGTTGTTGGTTAGGTATCTTCATCACTTCCGTCTTCTATACACCCTCTTGGAGTCGCGTGTTCGCAGTCCTACCTTTCCTGCCAACTCGCTAGTTTTCGCCTTTAGATCTTTGAGTTTGTGAGACAAGACATTAGACATATATCATAATTGGCAAAATATAAATCTTCTAGGGTCTCTTCATAGGTCGAACAGCGTATTCCCATCTTCTCACAGCTCCTCACAGTTGTCTGTCGCATGATCCAGTCCAGTCCAGCTAACCAGAATCAAAAGGATCATTTGTGATGGATGATAGTGTGCGGCAACATTGTCTTACTCCTGTCTTCGCTTCAAAGGCATGTAGCATCGTATAACATATAACTATTGAATGAGATTGGTAAAGGTTAATATCAGTAAAACCGTGGTGTTGAAGCAGCTATCTGTCAAATTACTTCTCGGTCGACGCTGTCGAAGGCCTCTTCAAAGTCGATGAAGTTGAGGTTGAGTTGACTGTCATTCTATACTCTGTTTTATGATGATGCGTAGCATATCGTTGCAATTTGATCCGCACATGATTTGTTCTGCCTGAAGCCAGCCAGCCAGCCAGCTTGTTTCGGTCATGATTTTGAATCCAGAACATCTTTTAATCTCTTCAGGATTATGCTGCTTAGTATTTTGCTTGAGATGGACAGGGACGGGAGGATGATTCTGCGCCAGTTCTTGCAAGGTCTTAGGTAGCCTTTCTATTGAAGTTGGCAAAGTAGCCCTTTTTCTAATCTGGAAGTATTTTTCCTTCCTTCCCTGCGAACCTTCTCCAGAAGTGGTGTGACCATGTCTGCTGTTGTATCTGCATCTATTTTCAGTGCTTCTAGTGGAATTCTATGTGGTCCTGCTGCTTTCCCGGATTACAGCAACTTTATGGCGTTCAGGACTTCACTTCTGCTTTTGTCGGAGGTCGGTTGTAGAGTTTTTTGAAGTTGTCAGCCC
Organism: Heterobilharzia americana; assembly: GCA_944470555.2. Taxonomy (NCBI): domain Eukaryota; kingdom Metazoa; phylum Platyhelminthes; class Trematoda; order Strigeidida; family Schistosomatidae; genus Heterobilharzia; species Heterobilharzia americana. The sequence continues at coordinate 109,605,153 of OX104134.1, read as the reverse complement.
ATCGTTTCCCTCTTTCTTTTGTGTTGGTCTTATCCCAGATAGTAACCTGGTTATTTGATATAATGTTGTCAAGTCTCCTCTACCACCTCCTTGTTCTTCTTCACTTGCAATCGTGTTGTAGAAATGTCTTTTGTCTTTTCGCGCACTCTTCTTCACTTCTATGTCGATAGTAGTGTTTTATAGGTTGTGTTCAGTTCGTCTTTTCGTTATTCATATATATATATATATATATATATATATATATATATATATATATATATATGTTTATATATATGTATATATCTTAGCATTCAGAGAATTCAAACAGATTAACCGATGATTTTATTTTAGCCATAATACGTGAGAAACAAATTTAAGCATTCTGTTTTAAATTCACACCATCACGCTTCATTAGATACTGTCAAGTAATTGTTCTGATAAGTATCAGGCACTTTCGTGAGAACATCATATTCACGACTAATAAGAAATCCAAAACCTCGGTCAGAACCTCTTATGAAATTACTAACAGTCACTATCAGCTACATTCAAACAGGTATTTGAATTAGCTGCAGAACAGACCTTCATAACTTAGATGAAAAATGCCACGTTTGTCGAACAATTGTTCTGTATTTTATAATAGTCTTCAGTCTAGTGCAAAAAAGACTACGAACACTTTTCAAACTACGTACCATTATTATTCATTCCCTAAAGGTTACTTCTGTTGATTGATACACCGTTTTTACGGAACTCTTATTAAAATAATTCAAAACACGATAAATTTTATGATTTAATATTCTGAAACTGAGCTTCTTCCTTACTATTCAGTCAAACTTTGTATGTGGCCTAATTAGAGGATTTAAATCGAGCTAAATAATCAATGTTGATCAGTGATTCACACATTATTAAACGCAAACATATGAACACTGCACAAATTAACAGTGAAGTTAATCATAGTCTTAACAACAGGCATATATTTTGCCAGTCCAGTATTGCTGATCAATAAGTGATCATCTTCACTTTAATCCTTGTCTTTTTCTTCTCCACTAAAGCATCAACCTAATATACACTCAGACGTCTAACTTCTGGTGCATACATAATGTTCATCGGAACAAGTCCCTTGATTTTCCTAATATGTTGATGCCAATATATCCCAGTTCGTCACCTTTTTACGCAGTAGGAAACTATCTCTTACTATGTTTCATGAACATTATCTGAATGAAACAACCTTATTGTGGGACAACTGTCCTTCTACAGCAATATGCATACCAATGTACAGCTTTCGAAAAGCATATCGTCGGATAGGAAACATTTTCATTCAACAATCTGACTTATGATTCACTCGTCTTTTTGTTTTATACTGACAAAAAAATCAATTACATAGAGAGACGAGTAATTATAACATTTACTGTATAGTAACTGTTTATGCTATGCTGAACTCAATGCTGTTTCATGGTCTGATGAAAAAAGCGAATTTTATTACGAAGAACTGGAAATGATGCGTAGGCCAACTGATTAAAAAGTAATAAAATTGAGTGATTAAATCCTCGGTCATTATCTTATTAGGAATAGTGGATATTAATATTCCGCTTTGTTTGAATGATAACCTAAATTTCATCATTTGACCCATTTGTTAAACCAAAAGATGTTATAGAGAAAAAGCTCTCGGGTGATGGAACATTTGTTGACCTGAATAATGTTCTAATTAAAGATATTACTTAAGGAGATACGTGAAATATTTTTCTCAAGAGACAAATGTTCCATTTATTAAAGACCTCATTATGCTCAATATTTGCTATAAAACAATCTTGAATAAAGCAACGTATCTTCGTGAAAGCGAAACGTGTTTCATAGGCTGAAATTCAAAGACGCTCACCACAGTTAAGCATTGTCGATTATGAAAACATTTTACTTGATTTAATTGTGACTTCTTAAAGATAACCGTAATAAATTTGTAAAAACGTCACTATTCCAATTCATGTAAAATACACATCATAAACAAACTTCAGACAGAAGTGACATTTTAAAAGATATGACGTATATGCTGTGTGCCTAGGGCAACGGCATAATATATATTGCTATTTTCATTACTGATAGATTTCAGGTTGTGTTCCGGAAATTAGAAAATACAAGGAATCACTTAAAGTGATAGAATCTGTTGTTTATTGATGATTGCGCATATACAGAATGAAAGCCATTTGTTAGCAGTAATACATTTTTACAGAATAGTAGGAAATATATCTGAAACTTATCTCCTTTCCACCTAAAGGTCTGACCTTTTCTTTCAGTCACTTAAGCTTCAGTTACTTTTTTTATAACCGTTATAGATAGTTTCTTTAGGATATTGCAGTCGAATCTTATGTGTGTATCAGCTACACGAAATAGTTTTTTTAAGGGAAAATAATGATATCTCATAGTATTCTTGTCTAACTTGAAGTATATTTGAGCTGAACTGGCAGCTAATAAATTACAGCCATCTAAAATTCTATACTTCACTAGAAGCAGAAATTTCCTCAAGCCTTTATTGATGATACTGCATAAATTAACCATCAAAAGCTAAAATAAGCTGCTGAATATGAAATATGTTAAAACCAGTTTGGAAGAAAAAGTGCTTTTTTCCTTGAATTCATAACGAAAAGAATATTAAACTGACTTTAAAGCCTAAAGATACCACAGCTGATGTTAAATATAATGGCAAGTTTTGAAAGTGATAAGCTCCATACTTTCTCATTACCTTCAGAATGACTATTTCATAATGAATCATTGATTTCTTACAACTTAAATATCTAGTCTTCTTTATCCTGCATCGTAAAGTTCGAGTTTTGTTTAAAAGTTAACAAAAGTATGTTCCTAAGATATATTCATGTACTCATTTAGTCTATATTGTTTTTTGTTTCTTTAGAAAGATGTCAAAATGATATTCTGATCCTAATACTTCACAAACTACACAAATTGATTTAGTAAAAGTTTAATTTCGTGTTATCTCATTCAAATAAAGTTCAGCATACGTGACACATTTTCTCTAATCTATAATGTATCTGCTTTTGATGAAGGTTAGATAGTTGATGCTACAACTGGATTTTTAAATTCTTTTCATTAAACAGCTTGTCCGGACAATGATCCGTGGAGCAGTAAGTTCTTGGAAGTAGACAGTGTTATTACAACCAATCATTTCATGTAAAAAAATATCTAGTGGATAATAATGGTGTAAAGTTTTAGGTCATGAAAATGTATTTCGCATTCAATCCTAATAGCTATCAAACGAGTTTACTTCACTTCAATTTATTATTGATAAACCTTCGCTCATCCTTTGAAAACTGAATTCTGCTGGCATTGTATTACAAAGTGATTAGGAAATATGGAGAAGTGTACAAACATTATTCTCATATACAAACCTTGTTGTGTTCTTATAGTATATGCAAGGAGTCAGTTGACAGGATAGTTTCACACCTGTTGTCGGAAATGTAGACTTTAATTAGTTAAGCGTATCGGCTGGTAAAAATCAACAAATTTGGTACGTAGGTCTTAGTTTGTTTCATGTAGACTCAGTCCCAAAATATAACACTTAATACGGTTAGCTTATTCGTCATGTCACTTTGCTTAGAAGCTAGTTAGTAAACTTGGTAGACAGACTTCTGTTACAACTCAGAACATGAAAGACGTTTTCTATATTAGTTGCCATTCAGTGAGCAGTTCATTAACTTCTGTTGCTTGTTTGAATTTCCTGAACACCCCTCCACAGCAGGCAATTCATAGAATATAATGACAACTTAGAATTATTGTTTTAAAACAAAATGGGATTTGGTTTTTTTACACTCACCATCTGGACAATATGCTTATATTAATCTTATCTGACCCATTTACAGATTGATTACTTTTATATATAAATAAAGTTATAGAATGTGTAAAACTTGTTGACAGTACACAACAATGTCAGTTAAAGAACTGTTGAAATCCAGAAAGCACTGGAAAACCCTTTTTCCTGA